>JABFOX010002675.1:0-11156 GCA_022817665.1 Axea sp. ZL-2020 | reverse complement strand
CACACACTTGTAATAAAAATCTGTTTTATTTAGTTGCGCGTCCTCTTTACAAAAATCGGTCCTTTGATAAATAGATGTTGGTTAGTTTTTATGTATTAGGTTTCTGGAAAAATGATAATCGGCGGAAGAAACTCTAGTTGAGATATAATCGGGTTAGCTTTTGGATAGGTGAAGATCAGGAAAATAGTCGGACAAGACTGTTTTTGGGAGGAGGATTCGCACGTATCGTCGGTCCGAAACGACGGTCGCACGTCGCGAATCTTCACAAGTTCCCAAGAGACAAAACTGCAACGTTCGCGGTTTTTACAATCATCCATTTGGATGTCATATATTTTGATACTGTAACGCACCAGAAATTGCTATCTCTTCAGATTCTCCATTGACAGTTATGACTGTTAACGTCGGTTATGTCCCTCGTGAGAACTTTTTATTGTAAATATATATTATGGAAAAGTTGGGAAATAACAAATTAAAACTATAATTGTTGCTTTATTTACCACAGAATCAGTGTACTGAAGAAACTTCACAACTTCCGTTTAAGAATCCAAAGTTTTCTTCCCACCCCACGTTTATGAAGTTTGTAACTACAGTGTCATCTATTGCAAATAAATAAGTGTGTTTTATGAATTTATTTATTTTTCGTATTCAATTTTTAATAAATTTATAATAAAAGTATGAATTGTCATTTAAAATTCTGCAAGTATCCTATTTTTTCAGGGGATGAAAGAGAAGTACCAATTTTGTTATCATTGGATAGCCTTCTTAAAAGTATTAAACACAGATATTTTTCAAGCTATAATTAAAAGAAGCACGCAAAAATATCAAAAATATAGAACTACTTAATTTTGCTTCAATGTAATTTATTCTTAATAAGATTCATAAGAGATAAAATAGTTTTCTTCACTGAAACCACGATTTTGTTAAGAAATCTATTTGAAAGAGCTTTTTAAAAATAAATAAATAGTTTTTTTATCGAGAAACACTATTAACATATGTTTTGTGGGTTCGTTAAATAGATTCAGTGAAAAAAAAAATTATTTTCGAAATTACTGATTCGGATTAAAGAGTTTCATTAAAGAAATATTTTTAATTATTGCAATTAATTACAATTTTAATTATATTCTTACAGTAAGGAGATTGCTTTATTTTATGTCATTTTCATAATTTCGTAATTATTATATTACACATGAAAAAAAATATGTTTTACTGTTACTAAATAAATTTGCAAGATCAATATGAATATACTGATACATTTATTTTTAATGAATGAATGAACATATTGATGTTATATAGAAATAATAATTTCGATTTTAGGTGACATAATTACTTTATTATTATTACTATTTCATTATTTATTATACGTATTAATTTTTTATGTACCAAGATGAACACAAATAAACTGTAGAATAAAATGTTAATGGAAAGAATCTCTTAAAATGTATCATTATTTTATTGTGTTATTTTTGTTAGTTTTGCACATACATATATAATGAAAACGTACATATCTATAAAAAATTGATACTTTTTCGTCAGAAATTAATTTACTTGTATTTTTTAGCAACTGTATAATAGACCGTCCTTGTAAATGTAATGAATTAAAAGTATGAAAGAATGAAAATGTTTTGTCAATAGATCTAACCTGTCAATTTATAGCGTTTGAGTCATTTTCAAAGTGCGTCTTTTGATAATGTACCATTCGAACTAAATTGCTATCAGATAACTTTACAACAAGTTTTAATGATGAATCATTTTGATAATTCAGTATCGCTAGGAAATGTTTCACTTTAATTTTCGTGCAGATAATTTGTGCATTCATATACTTCGTAAGTACTTTATCGTTTATTGTAAAGAAATTCCGCAAAATTGTAATAATGTTCTTCTTACTAATATAATTGCATATTTTTAATATAAGCACATTTATCACTGCAAAATAATGTTCTACATTCAATACAAGTTAATAATTTATTTAAATTATTTCAAATATTAAATAAATTAAGTAAAACATTATAACTTATATTGTTCTTAAAATTGAATAATTTTACAAATGAGACAAATTGATAAAACAAACTGAAAATATTTTAATTGTCATAACAAATATTTCAAATCATAAATAAGCTATTTACTAATTTTGGAAGAAATAGACGATTTATCTCATACAGCAAAATATCTATGCATGATAGATGATAATTAATTTGTTTTTTAAACTAATGTTTGCCATTGCATTATGAAGACTTTTTTCTATGATAAGAATATTGTAGTGTGTGTGTGTATGTGTGTTTCGTTAATTGCACGTATAAAATGTTCATGGATATATATTTTTAAATATATGAATTATAAAATATCGATAATTAATTTTATATGATGTTTTGTATAACTATAAATCGAATGCATTTATGGTACAATGTGCGTATATCGTCTTGAACATTAGTTTTTGAAATACAGAAACTTAATTTGTAAAATACTTGTATTTGCAAAAAATAAATTGTATATGAGAGTTCACGATGTAAAGAAAATCATTGCAGTATTCCGTATAGAAATTAACAATCAGTTCAATATTAGCACAGTATCGAAAACCTTTAACTGACGATTAACAAACAGTTGGAATGAAATACCAACATACCTGAGGTCAGCATTGCGACCAATAAAACATTTTTATCGGCTGTAAATATTTTGTGGGGATAATATTATATTCGCATAATATACACTGCTCATGGAGACTACACGTAAACAATCATAATATCATATATAAGAACTTTATTATTACGAGTTATATATTAGTCAATTATACAATATATTGAACCTTTCTGGTTCATATATAAGTTATAAATATACTATACATACGTCGTATAATTTTTAAATATAAATGTTATATGAGTGATGTATATTACATACGTATTATACAATAAATGAATCCTCTATAAAATAATATTTTGCTATTACTTGTTATGAACAGAAAATTATTTTATTTTTGGGCCAATATTGTAGTATTCGTTTGTTATGATTACACCAAGATATATTGTTGTTTAAATTTTATCCAGAGCTCGTATTGGTTGCAAATGATGTACCAATATTAGGGTAATTACAAATATTAGCAAACCATACAAAATTATATTTGTAACTTAGTTATCAATGAATTATCCATATCTTTTTCTTGTAAAGTAAAGCAAGAAAAAATTTAAAGGTATAACACTAATAAGAAAATTATTCTACAGTTATTATTAACAGAATCAATACCGAAAGATTCTTACTTGACTGCTGTGCCCCTTCGGGGGTCAGATTACACCAGAGCCTAGTTAGACGAGATACAGCAAATTTACTGGACCTGAACCCACACATACGAATGAGCGATGGAGTGATTTATGTTGTTATCAAGAAAACTGTACTCTGGGGAAAGAATACATGTCTTGAATGCATGAAGTCTATATGGCAATACATACAAATTTTTAAATTGTATCTTACAGAATTCAGACAACGTTATTTAGTAAGTTTGATCAATCCAAAAAAATAAATCAAGTCTTAAATTGCCCATTTGCATGCTGGAAAATTTTCCCACATAAAAGAACAAACGAGATGTTTTTTTTTGCAAAGAAAAAATTTGTCAAATTTCTTTAAATTATTTCAAATAATTTCTATAACTCCAAGCTACCTATCATAGGATACGTTTTACTCGTGCATCCAAAAATAATTTTTAATTGAAATACCAATAAACTATGTTTTTAATTATTTTATGAAATTATTTATTATTATATACAATATCATATATAAAACGTACTAAAATAATTTATGATTATTTTTTTTACATATATAACAACTAAATGATAATTGATTTACTTTTTTCCTGTTTGTCGATAACATGGATAATATAATTTAAAACAAATTTCATTTTATTACACAACGTGCCGATGAAGATACCTTGATTATTAATACTTCAAAAAAATCACTTATACTGAAGTATCAAAATGATTCATCATTAGAACTTGTTGTAAAGTTATCTGATAGTAATTTAGTTCGAATGATACATTGTCAAAGGACGCACTTTGAAAATCCCTCAAACGTTATAAATTGACAGGTTAGATCTATTGACAAAACATTTTCATTCTTTCATAGATTAACCACTGATTTCTTTTTAATATATGACAAATATAAATAATTTTACATGTTAATGGCACGCGTATATAAATATTATAATAAGACATACGATTAATATAACACAACACTCAATAACAGTTTTACTAATATAAGTAATTACTAATTATTTTTTACAAAAAATTTATTACAAAAAATTAGTAATAAAAATTATTAATAAAACAAGTTCAATTAAGAAAAATACATTTTTTTTTCAAATTCGATTTCATTCATCAATACATTCTCCTTCAAAAGTGATACACTCATTCCAACGCTCCTCTGGCATTTTAATGCCGTTTTTGTAGAATGATTTGGCTTCGGCAATCACTTCTTCATTTGAATCAAATTTCTTTGTCTGAAGGATCTTTTTGAGATTTAAATAAAGCCAGTAGAAATTAGGAGCCAGATCTGGAGAAAAAGGTAGGTGGGGAAGCAATTCGAAGTTTAATTCATTTGATTTAACCATCGTTTACATCGATTTGCGACAGAGCATTCACCAGTGCTGTCTTGGTGAAACGGCACATTTTTCTTTTGCATATGAGACCGATTTTTCTTGATTTCTACAGTCTGTCGACCTAACAATACCATGTAATATTAGCTATTAATAGTTTTATCCTTCTCAAGATAGTCGATGAACAAAAAATCATCGATGCCGAAACCTTGCTACCTAGCTTTACAGTTTTTGATCGTTTTAAACGACTTTCACCAGTTACTATCTACTCAACTGACAGTTGTTTTGTTTTAAGTGTGTAATAGTGGATCTGTGTTTCATCCATTGTCATATATCGATTCATTTTACTACAATTTCTTTTATCATGCTTGAACAGTTCAAAACAGTTCTCTGAATCATCCATGCATTGTTATTTTTAGTCCAGTGTGAGAGAATGCGACACCCACTTCGAAAGTAACTTGCGCATGTTCAAATGTTCGTGTAAAATTATAAACACGGTACTTTTTAATATCTTTAAGGTGGTAGATATATCTCGCAATTTCACTATGGATATACGGACTTCCAGAGCTATTTTATGACCTTTTTTTTATGTTTCTCGGAACAACTGCCGATTGTGGGCGACAAGAGCGTTCAGCTCTAATTTTTCTAATACACAGTCTCCATAACGCTCAACAAGCCATTGTTGAGCCACTGAATCAATATTTTATTTTTGTTAAATTTTAGTATTATTAATTTATTGTATTATCAAAATTGTTAATAATTTATTTATATATTTTTATATATTCTTGTACGATTTGAGTCAAAACATGTCGATATCTGCTTGACTATGAAATTTAATTTTTGTGGAAAAGATTCTATACTTTCTACAGTTTTCTTATATTTCATATTATACTGTTTCTTAAAACACTACTCCATAAAAGTCCCTATTTTAAGGATTATGCAAGCCACTGGGTGCAATGCGAGTTTTTTTCCGGTGGAAAAAGGTTTCAGTACTGTCAGCTACTGATAGCACAAATGCAAGAAAGAAAACCATACCTGCTGCAGTTTATATTCGTCCATGGTGCGGTAGTCTTACAGATTGGTACTGAAAACCAAAGCAGGTGATATATTACTACAATTAGAAATCACCATAAAAGGTCCTGAGCTTTTTAAACAGACTCTTGGATCACCTCTAAGTTAAGAATTAGAGTTTTACTCCCAGTGAGGTTGGGAAATTGGATGAGTTGTCACAAATCAAAATCGGAGGAGTCATCTGACGCGTTAGACGCAGGCTACTCGTTCCGCGTTACTTCACGTATTTTAAGTTCAAGCACGAGTCTCATTCGTGTAGAGGCGGAACAGGTGCATGCGATGTGGGAAGATGAACTACAAGGCCAAGCCATGTTGTGTCACAACAGTGGCTTGCAACCTATGCATCAAACTGGAGGGTGGCCAAATAGTTTTCACTCCAGGGACAGAGAAGTTTGCAGTTTTCAAGAAGGATTTTGACATGGTTAAGGAAGATGACACGAACAAGTGATTTTCCCATGTATTCGATAAAAACAAATAACATCATCATTATTATTTTTTTTAATCAATGAAATTAAAAATTGTGTAATTTATTGCTAATAGTTCGAAAATAACTTGGTCGTTCCACATAATTATATTTTAGTGTAAAAACATATCCTATGTTGCAAATATAATGACATTGTTTATAACACCTTATTCATTCTTTATTATGCTTTATTTAAAATTGAAACATTTGTAAACAGTTAAATTCATTTAAAACAATATCTGTAAAACGAATTTTACAACTTTTAAATTAAGCAAGTCATCATTATTCATAACAATTATTTTATTATTTCTTTGATTTTCTATATAATTTTAATATTATAAAAAATAAATGCAATTAAAATTGTATGGGTAATCATGTTACAAATTTTGTGGGCTATATTTTGTTTTAAAATAGTAAAATTTTAATTTAATTTAAACAGTATTCTTTTAGTGTAGAAATCGTACAATGAAATTTTATTTAAAATTATTATATCTTGTATAAATGCTTTTATTTTAATAATAAAGTTTAACACATAATGATTAAGACTGTATATCAATATAAGAAGATATTCATGTAGAATATTAGAAATTTATATAAATGTATACAATGTATTTTTTACTAGTGTTAAATAATCTTTCAACTGTTTTTTAGTAATGCATTCTTTCAAATGTAAGAAATATCTTGTTTCAATAGTACGACATTATTGGTGTTTATTAATGAAAATAATACAGCTTTAATCTTGATATCATGATTACTTCGAATTAAACTTACACTTTTCGATAAATTTTATTATATGTGAAAATTTGTATAATAAAATATTCCACAAATGTTTCTTAAACGTTTTATTTATCTTCGTTTGACCATATAAACTTTGTAATTCAATTTCTTCAAATGGATATATAAATTTTTCACACAAAGGTACACAAAACATATATATCGTTAACAAGAACTATTTGGAAACGTTTGCAATAAAACTGAACAACTTTCTTTAAAAGTTTTAACTGTACATATGTGTGTGTGTAATCTATGAACAATCATATTAGTTACGTTCAATTATTACTACATTTTCATAGATAAATTTTAATCACTATGTCTTATATTCTATAATAAAATGTATTAGACCTTTATGAATAATAATGATGGTCGCTCCTATTCAGAATTCTCTTCAAAATAAACATTAGACACAAATTCTATCAATTCTAATTTTATAAAAATCGCTGAACAAAAGCACATGTATTTTACTTTTTTAACAAAATTTATTGTTATGGTTATGTGAACTTAGTTAAAATTATGTTATTCTTATTTATTTATGTATATTTATATTTATTCTATTAGTTTTTAATGAGAAATTAGTATTACCGTTATAATTAATTAATCATTATTTTGTATAATTAATATTTTTAAACTGGAAATATTTATCATTTTTATTTTACTGTTTATTTATGTTT
This sequence comes from Axea sp. ZL-2020, assembly GCA_022817665.1. Classification (NCBI taxonomy): domain Eukaryota; kingdom Metazoa; phylum Arthropoda; class Insecta; order Hymenoptera; family Scelionidae; genus Axea; species Axea sp. ZL-2020. The sequence goes on along the minus strand of JABFOX010002675.1, from coordinate 3,598 downwards.
GCTGTTATAATGATAATTTATTATTACAAAACTCAATGTTTAAAGCACTACATATGACAAACATAAATCATATTCTAGTAAATTATTCCATTTAAACGGTGTTATGCGAAATATATACTTTCTTTTGAAAAATGATCTTGAAAATCGTAGATTGCGTAGCTTAAAATATCTTGGATTCTGCAAAATCGTTTCGTTGCATATGTAAACGTTTTCACAGTTAATGGTCACAGAAGATCAAATGTATCCTTATCGCAGCTTATATAATAATTCCTTGCATTAATGTAACAGACCACAAAATTCCTCATTATTGTTATCAGAAGCCAAATGTACTTACGTACATTTCTAAGATACTAATATACATACATATATACGAGTAAATATATGTAAATAAATAAGTAACATATATACATATAAACTATAACATTTTAAGATATTCAATTGAATATAAAAATTATGCCTGTTAATTTACGCATAACACGTTTTGGATGTTACTTCGCGTCACTTTACTACTTATTCAATATTATTACAATAAAAATTGTAATAATTATATAATATTTGTAAAAAAACAGGCATAATTTTTAAATCCAACTTAATATCCCAAAATGGCTGTGTTATATAGTTTATATAATTATTATCAGAATAATAACAGTTTTTTTCAAATCAATTATTGCTGAATTAACACAATATTATAATTAATGGTAGAAGACCCTGGGCTTTTAAATGTCCCTTTTATGACCCAGAAATAAACGTTTAAATTTATATTGTAATATCTAAGGTTCAGCGTTGGTAGCATGTTAGCATACTCTATAAAGAGTTTAAATTTAATAAGAAGCTAACCTTATGCTGGCTTCAGTCGAAAATCCATATATTTTAGAAATAAATCAAAAATATACTATGCACCTTAATAAAATATTCAGTGACGTAAAATAATCCTTTTTACATCATCGTTTCATCACCGTTTCAATTTTGTTGAACGTTAATCATTTCAAACTTCATATACGTGCATGCATGTTTTTCTTCTGATCAGATAATGAAACGATAAAAAATGATAATGCATTAACGAACAAAGAATATTAAAGAAAAATAATTTTCTTTTATTTAATTTGAACTTTAATGGTGACGTTAAATGAATGCCAACAGTTATCCAGGAAAATATCTACGGCGTTTAGCGTCTAATCATTGTGCAACATCTGTCAAAAAGAGTTAATGGGCCGAACACTGATTCATTGCCGGAAATCTATATAATAACATGGTTATACGGAAGGATGATAATGAGCTTAGCACAATACTTACAATAGTTTGTTGATCAACGCCATTTGGGGGTGGTGGTGGACTGAAACTGGCCGTAGTGGGTTGACCGGGAGCCGTTGAATGAGGCGCCCCCGAGGGAGGTGGCACTTGTGGAGCACCAGGAGGTGGCTGTTGTGGCGCGCCACTGCTTTCTTCCTTAACTGCGACTGCTGGAGGTGGCTTAACATCTCCAGCTGTATTTGCCGAACTAACGACACCCGTCACCCCATTTACCGGAGAAGGAAACACCCCCCCAGCATAAGGCGCAGCCATGCCAGTCTGCACCATGTGCTGTAAAAATCAAATATATATATGTGTTATTTTGGCAATGTGCTTCTGTTTGTCTTTGCTACAAGATCACAAATATTTTAAATTACAAATAGTAGCGCCATCTGTCACTCATTTATATTTGCACTCTAATTTTTATTTTGTTTGGTGTCTGTCTTATTTGTTTTCTATATTTCTATAATTTATGTTCATAAATATATTTATAATAGCAAGGCACGAATTGGCGTGTGATGTAAATTCATTTAAATTAAGATCACTCGGTACGAATAAAAAAAAGAAAAATACATATTACAAAATATGTAAAGTTTTCCGGAGATAAACAAATTAAGAGACCCAACAATTACAAGTTTGTATAACGAAACGATGTATTGTAAGTCATTTTAAATATATAATAAAATTAAACTCTAAATAACCAATATGAGATAATTTCTTGATCTAAATGCTATATTCGGCATTATATTTGACACGTGACTGAATTCCTTAATTAAAACCAAACATAAACTGCTTTTCAATTATAATTCCTTTGAGCCACACTTCGATGACTAACGAGAAAACTGAAATCTAATTTAACGATATTTCATTCGTTATTGATAATTGTTACCGGGATTAAACATCAACTGAGAAAAGACCAGGCAACATTTCAATCAGCTAAAGCGCATTATCCGACAACAGAAGGAGCATAACGAGTCTTCGAGATAGTGAATTCACCTCGATTTCATCCGACTAAAGTAAGCTGTGTTGAAATTTTTGAGGAGTCGCAGTTGACGAATTGCGTTCCATTCCGCGGAGAACGGAGAGAGAAAAGAAAATAATCGATTCATCCGGACTGGCAATTCTCTCAGCGAGGGGGAGTCGAGTTTAGCGCACAGGTGAACTGCACGCTAAAGGCCATTTGGCAAGACTCCGCTGGCACTCAAGATGCCAACCAATCCGTCTTTGCTGCCGTACTGGCGATTGGAATCTGTGCAAACTTGACTCGCATCAGAAACGCCAATGACATTCATACTTAGAATTGGTTGGATTCGTACTTGGAACGGCACGATGGCTTAAATATTTCGATGGATCTTCAAGTTTCAAATAAACACGGAAAAAGATCTAATTAATTTAAAGAACTATGCGAAGCGTTTCCCTTTTCATCAGGCACTGTTATTTCCGCGCCAACAACAAGCAAAATTCAAATGTTTGTAAAAACCATTCCACAATTCTTTCCCCTCCCACTGCAGATTTTTCATAAAATCAACATCATCGAGAATTCGGTAGTCTTTTTCACGACATGCCTTTCTACGCGAAATAACGTTAAAACATTTTCAGCAAAACTTTCCTTAGCCGGAGTCGTTTCATGAGTAACATTTCCCCTAATAAAAGCTGTTGATTTCAATTGAATTAAACAATCCGAGAAAAACGAAGTTAAGCCTGGTGGCGATCTCGTGGTAAAAACCACCAGGCGTGTAATTGCAAAGCCTTCTTCCTCTTGGCTTATCTTCCCCTTGTTATTTTACTCTCCTCGCATTGGATCTTACAAATTTACATCGACTTATTTTTATGAACAAACTTGATCAGTGGAAGAAACACTCACGAATTTGATATCACTTCGTTCGAACGACGTTATTTAATGTTTTCTTTATACGCAAACTGACGTTATCTCGCGCTATAAACGTCCGCCGTAAATAGGATCGCAGTTCTTTTCCGAAGTTAAATGGCCACGTAAAAAACCAGTGAAACCAACGCGCTCGTTGCTCAAGCGTGTGTCCAGGCAAAAGTCATCGGCGCGCTTACTTTGTGTTTTCTATTGCCTGTAGTGCGATTAATTAAATATTATTTGCAACGCGAATAGTTACAGTTATCCGCAACTGTCACTTTGAGTTCGTTTTACTTTTCGTGACAAATAACACTGATTCCAATCGCGTTGTATAAATGTTTTTTTTTTTTTTTTTTTTTCTAAATTAAATACCCGGCGTAGGTCGTTTTATATTAAGTTTGTATTGGAAGCCGACCACAAAAATTCAGACGAAAGGTTTCT
>JABFOX010002674.1:0-11157 GCA_022817665.1 Axea sp. ZL-2020 | reverse complement strand
ACGTTTGAAGTAAATAATTTTTAAGTTTTATTATAATGTTATAAATATCATAGGAATACATTTATTATATCTTTATGTTTTTTTGCAAATTTAACACGAATTTTACATAAAATTATACTATAACATAAAATTTACATTAATCTTGTTATCAAGGATATTTATAAAGAATAATAATATCTTAATACACTAAATATATAACGCGTATTGTATATTAAGAAATTGTACAACTAATTTAAATTAATTTTATAATAAATTAATACATTATTTTACGTAACAAAAATTCGCGTAAAATTATGTTCATTTGAATATCGCGGGAATACAGCATCAATTTGCGATGTAGTTCATGTCGATGAGATGGCGCTGACGGTCCAAATCGTTGCCCACGCAAATATGAGAAGTTTTATCCCGCTAGGCAGTTTCCTCAGATTTTATCTTAAATCTCCAGCTATTATTTCAAAATTTGAAATAATTTTCCTTTAGTATCTAACATCACGTTTCGGCATGACGACACTCATGACTAGTTATTGGCGATGTTTAAAGAAAAAATCGATTTTCAAAACATAAAAAGCTCGACATTGAAAATCGATTATTTAATAAAAAGTCATCGAAATAATATAATATAGGCCCAATATAAACTAAATTAAATGGAAAATGGACTTAATAAATAATATCTGGTAATAACCAAAATGAAACAACGTCCAACCAATTTCAGAACTATAATTATCAATGTGCTTGTATATAGTGATATAGGGAAAACATGTGGCAAAAGTAAAGAATGTGACTAACCGTCACACCGTCGTGTGACGTTATAACTTGTTAATATTACGTATATTATAAATATGACAAAAAGTTAGAATTAAGATTATTTTTTTGTTTAATTTCAACATATAACAAATGAAACATTTTGTTTTTAAAACTAATAAAATTTTAACATAACATAACAATAAAATTTTCCATATTATAAAGAAATAAATAATCAAATAAAACAATAATTTCAGCAAAAATACACAAATATATTAATTTGTCGAATATGTGTTGACGACCTTTGGACTGACATTTAATGAAAACTGCTTTACTTATTATTTACTTATTCATAATAACGTTACGACATTAATTGTAGGTCCTTATCAAAATATACTGTAACAAAAAACATTAATTACATTTATTTCATTGTGAATTTATAAAAAGCAAATTAAATTTGTTTGAAGTGGTGAACCATTTTTGTACTTTTGTAATTATGTTATTGATTATGATATTATATTTATATAAATAGTTAACTCGCACGAAATTCCTTGTTTTATTATTTTATATTTTTCACCACGTCTCAAGATTAGTATTCAAACTTTGTCAATTATTGAACACTTTATAATATGTCATAATTTTATTTATTTATTTCTAAAAAGTTTATAACAAAGTAGTGCATTTGTCAAAATGTAATTAAAATTATTTTTTCAAATTTCTTTTGACATACGCGTAATGAAATTTTAATTGAATTTCAACTACGAAATAAATCTATGAAACAATCTTTTCTCTTGACTCAGACGGATATCACTATTTTTTTTGTTTGGAGAAAATATGTATTATTTTGATAGTCTTTCAAGAAGGAAAAACATGTCGTTAGAATAAATAAAATAAAATAAAATATTTTGAAGTTCAAATAATTGATGAATGTTTTTTTTATCAAAAAACCATTAATTGTAATAAAAGTAGTGTTCTTGTATTTTTTAACTCAATACTATCAAAAATAATTAAACATACAATTTCATTAATAAATATTTGTTATGAAATATTTATTGTGTATAATTATTTGGAAATGTTTATTTGAATTACTTTCATGAAATACGTTCAACAACCTTAGTCGGTTTGTAGAGCTGTCTTTCATTGTGATGCCAAGCTTGAACGCCATCTGTCAGCCAGTCTGTTTGCTTGCAGCAACTGCCTGAATTAATCCGCCTCAATAAAGTGTCATGATTTTTACAATGATTAAAAGTCACGAACAATGTGTGTGTTTGTTCAGAGACTTGCCTCGTTTCGGACGACCTTCGACCTCCTTTACTGAACGTAACGTTGAAAAAGTGAAGGAAATTGTGTCTGAAAAAGTGAAGGAAATTGTATTTGAAAATCGTCATATCAATGTCAGAGTTGGCACGTGACCTCAACATCTGTCCCATGAATCCGCTCGTTTGATTTTGGACGAAGTCACTGAAAAGCCGAGATGATGCTTTATTGCGGTATTCGAGGTGTCGTTCATTACGTAGTCGTCCTACATGGACGATATTATGTATCATAATATTAGTTCGATAAGGGGCCGTATGAGGCGTATATTGATATTTGTGCTATACACAGGACGGATAGCTGATCAATAAAAGTAACGAAATTCAGTAAAGTATTCTCTGCGTAAAAATGACGTGAATTTAGCAATTCAACAAAATTAATTTTATTTACTAATGAATCATTTGACGATTTTTAATCTACTTTCAAATTTTAATTTTCATTTTAATAATTATAAAGTATTTTTAACTCAACTGTTTGAATACTTATTCTATTATATTAGTTTGTTTTACTTTTATAAATCTTTATTTCTGTTTTGATTTACAATTGTTTCTTGTGTCAGAGTTGATAAACAATGTGTTGCTAGGGGATTAATGATAATCACTCTTACCAGATTCTAGTATTTTCTATAATTATTGCATGTGTTTTTTTTTCAATTTTTAACATTAGTTTTTATAAGTAAGAAAAACTTGTTGAAAGAAACCTTAAATTTAGTTACATAAATAATAACGTAGTATGATATATATATTAATGCAGAATTAATAATTATTAAACTTTACATATTTAACGTTTAGTACATATTTATCGTATACTCGGTTACTGCATATTCTATTCTATTCCAATACATGATTTACAATATTGTTTAACGCCCCAGAGTATTTATGTGCTTCGTTCTCATTGGCTGGTTCTTCGTGGTGGGGAGAGAGCTCGCGTGAGCCTTTATAAACGGCGCTTTGCACTGTACGGACATCAGTTGGTCGAGACTCTCGTTCAGGAGTACTTCGATAGAATTTAAAATGACCGGTCGTGGAAAGGGAGGAAAAGGTCTGGGAAAGGGAGGTGCTAAGCGTCATAGAAAAGTTCTTCGTGATAACATCCAAGGAATCACGAAACCAGCCATTCGTCGTTTGGCTCGTCGTGGTGGTGTCAAGCGTATTTCTGGCTTGATCTACGAAGAAACTCGTGGCGTGTTGAAAGTATTTCTCGAAAACGTCATTCGTGATGCTGTGACTTACACCGAACATGCAAAACGTAAAACTGTCACTGCAATGGACGTTGTCTACGCTTTGAAGCGGCAAGGACGCACTCTGTACGGTTTCGGAGGTTAAAACATCAACCAAAATACATGCACAAAATCGGCCCTTTTCAGGGCCACTACATTTTCATAACGAGAATACAAGTAATTATTACAAAAATAACAAATTGCTTTTTTTATTTTTTTAATACCAACCAAGAAATAAAATAACCTTGTTCATTTATATATTGAAAAGAATAAAAAATAATTTCTATACAAGTGTTTTTTCTTATTATTAAAATTTGACACGGCATTTCAATATGAATATTCGTCCCAAATCTTGAAATTATACTTTTTATTATATTATTAAAAATCTTTAAAGAATATTTTTTGTATTCTAATTATACATCTTAATACAATAGTCTTACGTAATTCGAGGTGAGGTTTTGCTCCGAAGTAATTTAATTTAAATTGAGTACAAAACAATTCAACGTCATTTATATATTTAAAATACTGCACCATAATTTCACAACTTTACTACATCAATACACTTACTAAATCATGCAAATCAATAACTAAAGCAATGTTCATTCGTTATTAATAAATATATCGGAAATTCATCCGAATATGATAAATTTGAATACTTACTAAAGAATTTTTATAAAGAAAATGGCTAATTTTCATAAATTACATAAAACTTATTGAATCGCTAGTTCGGAGTCTTAAAAACTGCTTTATTATTGTTTTGACCTCAGATATGGGTCATTGTCAAAATGTTGTCCAACAAAAAACACTAATATTTATATAAATAACATCACGTGAAATATTTTTCTTGCATTATCATGAATATATAAGTAAGTAAAAAAAGCAAAATAACTTACTAACTTTCATTTATTTTTCTCACGTATTGTTAATCTTTGCCATTAAAAATTAGATCGTTTTATTGTACCACGTCAACTACACGAAATTTATAAAACCGTTTGCACCTGGATAAAATTGAACTGAAACTTCGCTTTGTAATCATCCATGTTGTGCCATTAGCATTATTTGTGTATGCCGAAGTCCTTGGTATTCATTTACCAATTTGTTATGATTGCTGATATTTTCTAGAATTAATTTAAGTACAAATATATATATCAATATTAGTTTTATATTTGTGAAATAAATAAAAGCAAAATAAATTTGGTAAACTAATTCGGGAACTAAATAACAATAATAGTAACACATTCGATTCCTCAAACTCATGGTTTATTAATTCACCAAATATAGACGTTCCTCAAAAAGTCATAGAGGTCAAATCAGGAAATAAATTTAGTTGGTTAATACATTTTATGTTAAATCAAGAAACTATATATGTATGCATTATATATTTATATATTTTATATATTCATATCAACAACTTACAACAAAATGAAACACAAATTAATCAACATATAGTAAACTAAATAAAACAAAAACTTATTAATAAATCATTTTATTTCAGCAATGGAAACATTGTAATAAATCAGAATTCAGGAATACGCGATTGTAATATGTTGTAAATTTTGAGTCGACGGTAAGCTGTAAACACACCGTATTTTGAACTATTTTTAGACAGCCAACGTCAATTCTAAAACTGTTCGATTCTAAAAAACCTACTAAATATTAAAACTAAAACAATTAAAAGCACAAATACGTATATTCTCAATTGAAATCTACGTTCGGTTAAATTACAAAACATACAAAAATGAGAAATGTACCATAATCGACGAAATTACAAATGTGCAAAAGCGCTGAACTGTAACAATTGGAGTTTGTACGCGAATTTTTCCTCGGTTTAAAATTAACAATGAACACGTTGAACGCCAAGCCTGTTTCGTTCCGCCCGTGAGATAAGATTCTGTTAAAATCTTACCTCGGGTCAGTCACGGGTGACTGACATGGTCCGGGGAAAAGTCAGATGACCCCCGTGACATTCGTGTCAACACGCAATCACAGAGCGCAATACGATCAAAGTAAACAAAGCCTAAAGAGCTCAAAACCTTGTGGATAAATGAATAAACAATATGGATGTAATTGATGTTATAATAATTTTTACTTTATCGTGTTTTACTGATACTTTTGCTTTTATTGGAAAATTAACAAAACAATAAACTAATCGTATTGAACAACAAATAACGTTTATTTACGATTGTACCGTCGATTTGTTTGACCTTCAAAAAAACAACACTATTCAGTTGCGTGCGTTAAATTAATTGATAATGTAATAATCATCAGTGATTTTGACCCGGAAATGAATAGAAAACGCCGGTTTCCGCCGTTCCTCGTTCATTCGTTTTCTCATGCCCCGCTCGCGCATTTTCGGACATCCGCGAATCACAAACGAACTCGCGAGCCCTCACCTAATCGCGTGCCCTCCTTCCCGAAAATTGTCATCCCGCGAATTCAATTCCGATCGAGTCGTCAAAGTGATAAGGCGGACACCGCGCGCGATCCAGATTCTGCCCGCATTTCTTCGGGGCACCAAATTGTGGCGCGTTCGTTAGATCGTCGGTCTCGAATTCTACGAATGCGTGATGGCGAGTGAACGCAACTGCTGACGGAGCGAAACGACGTCCCGGAGGAAGCGCTGACCGGTACGTGGGACAGCCAGGATTCCGGGCAGGCGAGTACGGTACCAAGTTTTCGCTGCGATGTCGTTCTCTCTCTCTCTCTTTCTCTCGCTCTCTCTTTCGCACGATTAACGCGCTTTCAGGGGATCTTAATTAATAAAATAAGTAAATATTTAGGTTAAATAAATAATGATCAAATAAAGTTAAATAATAGAAATCAGAACTCAGAAATCCACAAATAATAAAAACATGATTGAAAACAATAACAACATGCACAAACAAAGTGAATTGGAGTTAGAATATATAAATGTTAAAGAAACGATGAAAATTTAATTTAGGATAAAAGTTAGACGAACTCGAGAAAAAACATTACTGCAACAAACAAGGTATAAATTCAGAACTTTATTAATATTTATTGGTTATGTTATTTTATAATTAAAATTTTGTATTATTTTTTACAGGGCCATTAGGAACGTGTATAATTATTTTTTAAATTGTAATTGCGAAGAAGAAACATCAAATGTTTTGTTAAAATTTATTATTTATAACTATTGTTATTAATATTTATAAGTATTATTATAAGTTCGATAAAGAAGAAACACGAGATAGAAACCAAACTCTAAATTATAAAATATATAAAGCTGATAATAAAAGCAAAGCAGAGCTACAAAATAAATTCAATAAATTATACAATCAAAACATGTTATTCGTATTAATTTTGTAAAATTTGATTACTCGAAGTAAGCTAAAAATTTAACCAATACTAACATTCCCAATGATGTACTAAAGGTTCTTAATTTGGGCCACAATTTTGGTATTCCTTATAGCAACAGATATGTCCAAATAGATGAAATAGTAGCCTAGAAAAAATAATTTAGAATGTTGAAGAACGTACAGGAATGAATCTTAGAAATGATACTACTTTAAAAAATATTAAAAACAGCAACAGGTTAAATGATAATTAAAAATTCATACTACAATTGGTTAATAAAATCAAAAAATACTGAAATCAAAATAGTCATCATATCATAATGAAAGTGAGCAAAAGCAACATTACAGATATTTCAGATAAATTAATTAAGAATAATAATTATTTGTTATGTTTCTTGAATTACATTTAAAAATATGTATGGCTTTTAAAAAGGCCATTAGGAATATGTATGAAAACAAAAGATTAAACATCTGTTCTTATGTCAAAACTTATCTTTTATTTCTAACATTTGGGATTGTTTACCAATCCATCTTCAAAGAAATTACAATCAATTTCTACGTTATATTTCATCACAGAATAAATTTATTTAATGAGATACATGTAAATTAAAGGTATATATTTTTGTTAAAATATATAACATTGTTATGGTACTACACATTAATTTGTATTGTTATACACTCATTAATTAATGTTGCATTATAGTTTATATATATATAGCGTTTGTTTATAATTTTTTGTTATTTTTATAATTTTTTATTTTTATATTTTATTTATTGATAATGTGATGTCACATATGTTATTTTTTATATAAATATTACTCATGTTGCCAGTATCTTGTCTTTCATTAATAAAATGTTTGTGTTTAATTATCGCTGTCTTTAGTTAGTTCTTTTTTTTTCATAACTATTTACATTATATAATACTTTATTATTATCACAATTGAATTTATAAGCAGATTTAAATGTGTTTACTGAAAGCTCTAAATTCGTTTGTGTCTTTTTTAATGCTATATTTATATCTATAAATTTTATTTTTCAGATATCATTTTGTTCCTCCTCCCTATAGTTTTGAACAATAATTACAGGGTATTTCATATATTACATTAGATGTGTCTTCTTTTAACTTACCAAAATTAAAACTATTTTTATTTGTATTATCAAATATTTTTATGTTACATTTATTAAAAGTATTTTTAATTTGACATTCAACTTATTTAACATTTAACTACATTATTTTTGTAACTATTATCAATTGTAATATTAGTATCGTTTTTATTAGTTATATGCTTAAGTCTTAGTCTTACATATTTTTCTACTTAACTTCTTAGGTAATGATTATTCATAAATATTCTAGTTATATGTGTGGTATTACCATTAATACATTTTTAGTTACTCAGAGTTTTAATCTTGTCTACTAAATTGCAAATTATAGCTATTTTCTGACTTTTTTAATACCAATTTGTTATTATATTATCATTTTCTATCATCAATATGACTTCCAGATAACCAATAGTTCTAGAAAAACTTAACAGAAAATTATATGTTTTTGAAACTTATTTCTTCTAAGTGCTCCATAATTAATTGTACTTAAACTGATGACAGTAAAACTCCCATAGGAGTGCCATCAATTTGTTAGAGTATCTTACCATTGCGTTTAAAAAAAGAACTCTCAGAAATGATTTTTGATACCTTCTAAAAATTGTGTTTTTGAAATAAGTGTATACTTTTGTTTTTAACTATCTAATGGAAATTATAGTTAGAACGAGAGTAATTGGTACTTTTTTGCCAGTTATATTTTTCAGTATTTCATGGTAATTTTTTTTTTTTATTTAAATAAAGACTTATTTATTTCTATCAAATTTAAATTTTTAAAATCTAAATTAAATAATCAGGAAATTCAAGCCATAAACCAAATTTTAAATTATAAATTATATAAACTCAATAGCAAAATAACATCTTAATATATAAATTTAATAAATTATGCAATAACTATACACTATTACATATTGAAATATTCAAATTTGATCACTCAATGTGAATAACAAAATTTAACTAATTGCAATATTTCTGTAGACATTCTAAAATTCCTTTGTTGGGTCATAATTTTGGTGTCCCTTATTGTAACAAATACATTCCAATAAATCAAATATATATAATAATAATAATAAGTTAGTATTTTAGAACAAAAAGACCATAATGTAGAAGAAAAATGAAAAACCAATATCAGAAATTATATCATTAACATAACAAAAAATATTAAAAATAATAATAAATTGAACAATAATGTTAGTCACATTCCAGTTACATGAAACTAAAAAATACCTTAAATATAATAGTCATTCAGTAATATACAAAGTAGAGAAAGGGAATATAACAGTTATTATGGTTAAAAATAATTATTTAGACAAAATAAATACATTAAACAATAGGAATACAAATTTAGAAATAAAGAAGGACCTAAATAAAAACTTTCAAAATAATATTAATAATATCTTGTTACATTCGATGAATAACAAATATATTGGTGAACATCTAAAATGTTTTTATGTACTCCTGTGGAAGCTCTATGGTCATCAGTTTTAGTACAATTAATTATGGAGCACTTGTAATTTAATTCTAGATAATGTAATAACAAAATTAAAATTCTGAGTAACTAAAAATTTATAAATGGCAATATCACACATGTAACTAAAATATTTATGAATAATCATTATCTGAGAAGTTAAATAGATAATATTTATTAATATTAATCAAAATATTAATAGTTAAACCTCTCTATAAACAAAGGTTATATATATAATTAAATTTACTTTAATGATGAAATATAATGTAGAAATTGATTGTAATTTCTTTGAAGATGGATTGGTAAACAATCCCAAATGTTAGAAATAAAAGATAAGTTTTGACATAAGAACAGATGTTTAATCTTTTGTTTTCATACATATTCCTAATGGCCTTCTTAAAAGCCATACATATTTTTAAATATAATTCAAGAAACACAACAAATAATTATTATTCTTAATTAATTTATCTGAAATATCTGTAATGTTGCTTTTGCTCACTTTCATTATGATATGATGACTATTTTGATTTCAGTATTTTTTGATTTTATTAACCAATTGTAGTATGAATTTTTAATTATCATTTAACCTGTTGCTGTTTTTAATATTTTTAAAGTAGTATCATTTCTAAGATTCATTCCTGTACGCTCTTCAACATTCTAAATTATTTTTTCTAGGCTACTATTTCATGGTTTGGTTTGTATCTCATATTTCTTCATCTAACTTAATTTAAGAAACTTGAACTTCTAATGATAATTATAAATAACAAATTTAACAAAAGATTTTATTTTTCTTTTTTATAAGTACAATTTAAACAACAAATGTACACGTTCCTAATGGCTTTATAAAAAATAATTCAAAATTTTAATTATAAAATAACGCGACAAATAAATATAAATAATGTTCTGAATTTATATCGTTTGTTGCAGTACATATTTTGTATTTTTTTTCTAGTTCATCTAACTTTTATCCTAAATTGTGTTTTCATCGTTTCTTTCACATTTATATATTTTAACTCCAATTCGCTTTGTTTGTGGGTAAAAATTGTATTAAAAAATCCTTTGTCGTTAGTTATATTTGATTTAATTTTGTTATTTCTCCAAGTTAATTTCGTATGTTTATTTCCATCGTGTTTCGCGCTGATTTTACCCAATATTCGTTTTCTTATTTCGCATCGCAGTCATGTTGTGTTTTGTTTGCAATCTACTTTTATGCTTCATCAAATTCGCATTTTCGTTTGTCAGAAATAAAAGACAGTAATAAGTTTTGACGTAAGAATAGATGTTTGATCTTTAATTTTTATACGTTTTCCTAATGACCTTTTAAAAAGTAACACGTACTTTTAAATTTTAGATAAACACAACTATTTTTAAATTTAGTGACATACTGAGATCTAACGAAGGACCTAACCAAAAACTTTCAGAGTAAATTTAATAACGTCTCGTTATATGAGAAGAATAATAAATATATCACTGTGTGCACATACACATCTAAAATGTAACAATAATACAATAACGAAAATTGATCTATTACCTAAATTCAGTCATGAAAAACACCAAAGAATGTTGCCTAATCAATTACCTGAAATAATTTTATATACAAAACATTGCTACTCAGTTATGAATCGTTTTAATTCGTCCCATTTGTGGCATTCCATTGTCCTAATTTTAGTTTGTGTTGTCTGTATTGTTCTTATGGTTTTAACGTCGTTTTATGTTTGTGTCTCCATTTCTTCACTGTCTTTTGCTATAAAAGTCTATGAAAGAACAAAATAACACAATCTTACTCTTATTATTAATTCCTACTCTTTTTTTTTTTTTTTTATTTTCAATTGATTCATTGGTTATAAATAAACCCCTTTTTTTATTAAAATTTTTCTCGATACAGTCTAGCCTCAATTTTTAAATTTTTCAGTATTTAAAATAAATTCATTTTCTTCTCTCTTTAAACTAACTAGTAACTGTAAAAAAATCAATTGCATTTTACTTTAATTTTTTTAAAAAATTCC
>JABFOX010002672.1:0-11159 GCA_022817665.1 Axea sp. ZL-2020 | reverse complement strand
GTGAAAATCAATTGCTGGAGTTTTTCGCTAATAAGGACCAAGACTTTTATGAGAGAGGCATAATGAAGCTACCATTAAAATGGCAACAAATTATAGAACAAAATGGTGCATATTTGACCTAAATCGGTCAATGCAAAACATGTTAAATAAAGTCTTGAAGTTCACGTAAAAATAATGGATTTCTTTTTCCCCAACCTAATATTTCTCGTTTGCAGTTAAATCTAAACGTAATATTAACTAACAATATTGAGTTAAAAGCGAAATAATAACATTGTAAAGTATATACTTTACGTTACATTTATATATTACGCAGTAGTTATCTTATAAATGAAATCCAATGTTAACATTATTCATATTATTAGTTACTTTGTAACAAAAATTAAATTGTTGATTTTCTTGAAAAACGTCTTATTACTATTGTAAGTTAAGCACAGATTCCACGTATTAGAATAAAAATATTATCAGGTATAACGTAATTTTATACAACTGAATAATTGCGAGTTTATTTAACAGCATTGTTTATACAATACTTATATTAAGGTGCAGATAAACTACAAAGAATTTATTTATAAATTTAAATTAATTAATTATTAATATTTATGTGTCACAATATTTTTGTTTGGACTGACAATTAATTAAATAATCGGTCTTGTGTATCATTATGAAACTTCAATCAGTGTTGATGATTATATTAATCCGCAAGAGATCAGAATAAAGAATTAACAAAAATTCAATACATCAAAATACAGTTACATAGACTTTCACTAATATAAATTCGTATTTGTTTAAATTACAGTGTTTAATTTTTATTTAAAATAAAGAATTTTTAAGGAGTGTAACGTAGTTTTAGTGTACTAGTTTGCAGCATTTACGATTGCAATCGTTCTTCATAATTTTAAGTTATTAAATAAAAAAAGGATTTAATTTTTATATATTTAAAGTATATTGATTGTTTAAGTTTTCAATAGAACTAAATTAAATATGTATTAAATTTGATTACTATTTTTGTAAACAGAAGTTAGTTTTAAAAGTTGTATTTAAATATATATTTTTTCCAAATTAAAGCTTAACCGTTATTACGAAATGAGCTGAATTTAGATTTGGAAATTGCTAAAGAGTAATTATTGTGCAATTGCTATTCGGCAGAGAAGTTAAAATAATGCTCTGCCAATCTTGACTCGGTGTTGTTATAATATACTAATTTTTCATATCATTACTGAACTAATACAGAATCGTGGTTTGTTTTCAACGTTGATAGATAAATAATAATGATTATTTGAATAATTAATTAATATTTGTAAAGATTTTCCATTTAATTTGAACAGAAAACCGTGCTGTTTTAGATTAGCATTATTCTAGTTCTTCTACATAAATTAATTCTGAATAATTATATAAAATTATATTAAATTAACTAATAAGACACAATCATAAAAAATAATTGATTAATAATATATATATATATATATAATAATAATATAATAAGTTCATGATCACGTATTACAAAACTCTAATTTCATGTATTTTACATTATCTTATGATGCTTGAACGTATTTTAACAGTACTTTTTCACATAAGCAATTTTCTTAATCGTACTTTCAAACGTTCTGCAATTTTTATAATTGAAAAATTATTTGAACAATGAGTTCGTCTGAAATTTTGTGTTTTTAATGCTGATCCGTGCATGCAAAAAGCATAGGGCGTATGAATGATATAAAGCATTTGATTGGTCACAAAATGTTAACCGATTTGTCTCGTTCTAAAATCATAAAGATAAATACTCAAAAATCGGTCTAAGAATTTTAAAGAATTCGCTGCAAAGATGAACACATCTGTTTAAATCCCTTCATGACATTTTGGCTGGAGTTTTGGGCATGAAACGCGTCTTTGCACTATTGGTTCTGCAAGAGTTCAATTTTCTACCATTGTGCACAAATTTTGAACTAAAAATTCAACGAATATGAATTTTTGCTGTTCTTAGAGTTAATATTACCACTTTGTAAAATGTTCTTTGAATCAGTTGACGCCATAAAAGAAAATTTTCTGAAGGAGCCAAAGGCGATACCATACTTAGTTTACGGAAAATGTATGGCGGATTGGGTCAAGCGCTAGCATAGTTATGTTGCACTGGACAGAGCCTACAATGAAGATCACAAAATAAATTTTTATGAATAACTAATTTTTGCCGTGCCTCATTTAGCAATTCGGAGCATTTTTTACACAGAATTTACGTATTCACAAATTTTAAATTTATAGAATTTCTGAGCTACAGATCAAAATGTTCTGATTAGAATTTAGAGAAGTATTTTAATGTCTATATTAATATTTAAAAATAAATCTTGCTTAAATGGAAACTGTTACATATTGCCGATTTTAACAAACGAATCAATATTAATGTGGTGCCTACTCTTGATCATGTAAATGGATATTGTTACAATACTGGACCTATATTGTTTAATGATAGCATGGGTAATGGCCTAATTGTAAACTAATAAGATTTCTGTTATCCCTCTAACTATCATCGGGCCAATATAGGGCCATTAGTGGTCCTAGTGTAATTTTCTATATCGGTACAATTATTGTAGTTATCTATGTTACTGCTATTACACTGATATCGGGTCAATATTAACGCTTATGTAACTTTATATATTGGTCGAAATATGGTAGTTGTATATTTTATGACTATCGAGCCAATATCAGGCCAATGATGATTCCAATGTAACTACTTACTGACAGAATTACGGTACCATAAATTATTTTGAAGCCATCAAGATAAGATATCAAAAAACTAAATAATTAAAAATTACATACTTTTTCAAATCAATAATTATTCATTTTAATATATATATAAATAATATTAATTAATGTAATTAGTTTGACTTTCATATTTTCAGTATTTTAAGTTCATCGGGACTTGATAATTTTGTGTATGAAAATATATGTATATATATATATATATATATATATATATTCAGTAATTTCAAGAATGATACAAACTGATTTATATAATAATACAAAACAGTATTCTTTTATAATATTTTATATTTTTGAACAGAACTTAACATAAATAAAGTTTCTATAAATTTGTAGTAATAATTAAATGCAAGCAAATTGTGCTGTTTCATTTGTCAATCAATCAAATCCAACATTAAGACAAATTTTTTGTGCTATACATTTAAACTTTTAACCAAATGTTGAATTTATTGTATAGTATCCTAAACTGACAAATAGTTTATCATTTTATCGTGATATTATTTAATCACCTATTGATATTCATTGACGTTAATACTCATGCAATATTAATCAACTATTAATTATTAAATACTAGTGATAAAATTGTATACTAAAGCTGGATAAATACATTTTTATATAATGTTTCTACTGTTACAAAAAAACTAATTATTGGCTTCAATTGTAGCAGGAAACTTTAACAATGAAAAATACATTTTTATTCTTGACACTTAAATTTTATCTATGTGTTAGTACTAATATTAAAAAATTGTTCATACAATATGTATAAACATACTATATGTTCGGCGTCTGTTACGGCGTCTGTTAGTTGACTATTATTAACTTTTAATATGAAAACTGGTTATAATAATTTGCAACCGGGCCAAAATTTTAACTAGTTAAAAAAATGTACGTAAGATGATCTGATGTTTTTCTTAGTATCTTATAACATTTATTTAAATTTAACAAAATGTTATTTATTTACAACAAAATGTAACATTGTTTAAATTGAACCACAAAGACTCATTGTTTCATACATCATTATCAAAAGCTACGCTTAAAAAATATTTCTTGTTCTTAAATATGCAAAAAATAGATTTTTTTTTATATTTTCAAACGTCACATACCTAGCGTAAATTACGTAGTAGTTATAAGAATACAAATTTTACAGATAAAAATGACTTTAATGAAAAAGTCAGTTAAAAACATTCGCAGAAAATTGTCGCTGGAAATATAAAATTGTTAGATGTTATTCTATATCACACCTATATTTCATTATTATAATCAGTTTTTGTATGGGCTGATTTTAAATATAAAGTGAATATCTCAAAATAGTTCATTATCCCATGGAATACGCGAAACCATAAATTAAAAAGTAAATTGCTAAAATAATGACACGAGATATCAAAAGGTAACAGAAGAAATTGTAATAACGCAAGAATTCTTTGTTTTAAATAACACCAAAAGATAACTGGGTCAGCGCTTTAGCACTGTGTAGAAAGACATAAATAACATTAAAAATTACTATTTATTATCAGTTTACACAACTCTTAATATTTTGTATTCTGTTATTTTGTATTCTTTTGGGCTGTTTTTTTTTTATTGTGTAATGTTACTGAAATAGCTGTTACCCTACAAAATTGAGAGAGAAGAAAGTGATAGGCATTATTATTTAGCAATAATTAAAAGTGACTTTGTAATGGAACGTACTAGGCAATGCAGAATATTTTAATAGATATTTAAAAATATTATAACTACTACAAAGAACACTGTGAAAATATTTTTAAGAAAGAAATAATAATAACAAATTATAAGTAAAGTATAGTTTTTATAATAGTTAAAAATGAAAAATATAATACTATGGTAGAAATTAATCAAAATACTAAAATTAAATAGTAATATTCTTTTATACTCTAATTACTTGTTATTGTTAAACGTAAAATAATATAAAGTTTTTCATGTTATTGTCGAAAAATATACTCTGGTTTAATCTGTGAACAAATTATACCTCATAGTCAGCTACACATTCTTTACAATAGGTACAGATTTTTTTATAATACCATATAATGGCACAATTTCGGGTAATGGACGAAAGGTATAAATTGAACACAATATAGATGAAATCATAGCAAAGTAGCTGCCATATATGTAGTAATAGAATGCCTATATGCTTAACCATATTTACCAAAACTAACTTTAAACAAGATTTCATAAATGAAAAGAATTTCTTCGATTAATTATAATCCACTTATCAAACTTTATACTCTGAATTGCTATGATTACATTGGAACAAATTTGTTATTTAGTTTTCATAATTTTGATTTGTAATGAAGTAGTCATATATTAAAAGTTAAGAGTCATTGAGTGCATAAGTTTAGCGTGATGAAAGTCAAATGACACTATGATCCAGGAAATAGGATTTGAAGAATTATTAAAGGATTCAAGGAATCGGAATTAGCTCAGAATATATTTACTTTCATAATTCCGTTTTTTTTTTTTTTTTTTTTTTAATTACAATTAAACATCTTGTGGTTGTATCTCTAGTAAATTCTGTGTCGCAATACCATCCATATTATTTTTGATCGGTGGGTTTTGCCAATAAAAAAAATAAAAAAAAAAATAAAAAAATTTTTTAAATAAAAAAAAACATAAAACAATCGTGGCATAGAATTGTTCACGAATAAATTTTTAACTTGTGTTTTGTTAATACCAACCATAAATACCTTTTTATTAATTTTTTGCGTTAATCAGAAATTAATAGAAATTGATTCAAATGACTCATCTTGTATTAATTCAATAAACATATTTCAAGGCAAATTTAATTGAAAACATTATTAATTACCCATTTATTCTAAACATTTATAAATTTACTACGAAGTTAAGATTTTATGACTATAGCAAGCTTTACATAAATTATATCTCAACTTTGAATATTATCGCTATAAGCTTGCATTCAATAAGCAAATTAAATAAATTATATGTGTATAAATTTAATTTAATTGTACAATGTGTAAATTTTAATGTATTTTAACGTATAACAGTGAAAAATATTGAAGAAAATCATTTTTTCCTTATTATTAAACAATACGTGATAATTTTAAATTTGTACGACATCCATTTATTAATAACGTCATATTAATCATTACGTGTTTTCCAATTAATCATCTCACACTGAATTTACTTATGCTCATAAATATTGCACCATATTTATATGCAGTCTTTATACGTGTTAAATGTTGAGATTTCACATTACAGTTTTCATAATAAGTGACTATGTTTATTTAGTCTAGCTTATTTTGTATCACAACAGACGTATAAGTAGTGTGCAATTTTTCGCATTTAAATTATGAAATACAATAAATTTGGTAATATTTACAACTTTATGTGAATAATTAATTTGAACTTTTGTACACTGAGAGGAATGAATAATTATATGTACAGTACATTTTGATCAATACTATTTTAACATTAATCACATTTAAGAACTTTACACGTACTTAAAAAATGAAAATATTCAATGACAAAAATAACTTTTTAAATAAAATAATTTCATTTCATTTGCTTTTTATTTTGCATGAATATATGATACATGTTATTATGCCGTAAAATGATTAACTGCTTAATTTTATTATACCATTGTCCAAATTCGGTATTAATAATTCATTATGTAATTAGTTGAATTTAACGTACATTAAATATGTTAAACTTAGCATAACTATTTTTACTTATGCTTTTTGTCCAATATAACTGGCAAAATATATAAATAGCATAATAAAGTTTGAAACTTAGTTGTTGCATAAATCGTACATTTATATTATTCATTTTTATGTCACAAATAACATTTCTAATTTAATACAAAATGTTAACGCGTTCTTTGCAGTCACTGTATGGATAATTAATATACATGTTTATTAAATTTAAAACATGGATTACACTGATTGAATTTCTGTTAGATGTTCCTTAAATTCTGATCTAACAAAACATGGAACAAAAACCATATAGAAAACTTCTGTACAAGTTCATTTACTCGGATGTTAACTCAACAAAAATGGTGACAACAAAGCTAGGTTGTGTTCGCTTAATACAACTATTTTGTTAGATTAACGTGAAGTCCACTTTAGTTCAGTAAAAAGTCTTATAACGTCAACATCATCTACAATAGTTGCCGCATCTTTGTTGGACAAACAAACATTTTATTAGGTTAACATAATATTTCTTTCCCTGCACATGGATCAATAAAGTTTAGTGAAGTAAACTTTTGGTATCTTTCCTAAATACCTTAATACAATTATTAATTGTTTTTAATAGAAACATCTTTACGAGCTTTAGACAATTAGTTTATACAAACAGATTAGTTTGCCATATTTAAATATAAATAATATAATTCGTTTGTTCTAATACCTGAGAAATAGTTTATATATGTTAAATAAATATTCAACTAATATTTCTGTGTACAGGGTTAAAATGTTGACTAATATTTCATAGTTTCAAAATAACATATAGTTTCTAATAAATATTACAGATTTACGCTTTGATAGCTTTTCGATTCGAGCAATTGAATATCGATTGAATCAATCGATATTCAATTGTTACACTGTATACAGTATATTAACTCATTTAGCAAATTCGAGTTATTTAATTATATTTTAAGTTGTAATTTAAATTGATTGAAGTTTGAAAAGAATAGAACTAACACGTAAGGAAAATATTCCAAAAGAATTTTTAAACATTCGGTATAAATAATTTAAAATGATATAATTCTCTAAAATACTGAATTTTGTGTTTGAATAATTAGAAAAAAATGAAGAAAAATGTTAAGAATGTATGAAACTCATTTTGCTTTTTATTTCACTGGTTGCTGTAAAACATAATGTAACTTTCGATTGAAAAATGCACTGTTTCTGCATTATGCACTAATTAGGAAATAAGTCGAATGCAATAAGTATTCAATTTTCTATTCATAACTCGCGTACATGCAACGACAATTTTACGCACTTACTATACAATCAAGTGTTATACTTGACTGTATAGTAACAGAATAACTGAATAAACTGAATAAAATTTTTTCTGCGTTTTCAAAATTACACCAACGACGGATTTTTAACAATATTGTTTAATAGTACTTACTATATACAATAGTTCAATACCCATAATTACAGAGGCAATGCAAATATATGAACTTTTTTGTAATACAAAAATTTTTATTGGAATTGTATTGTATATTTAATACATTATATATTTATTTTATATATGGTTAATGCAATAATAATTTCGTAATTACACTTAACTGATTTTTGCAAGCTAAGAACAATTATTGTATCAAAATCAGAAAAGTTCTGACACGTCAGTCGTCAGACGTACGAAACGCAACGTTTCTCGCATATAAAGTATCAAGTTTATGCTCCAAGATTGTAATCTTAACCGGCCGTTCAGGAGATATTTATATTTAAGGGTTTAAAGACTCTAACTTTTTCGTAAATTAATCATACAGGTAAATTTAGCAATGATTAAAAAGACGGAGCTTGTGAAAGCATGAGAAAACAGAAAGATTAAAATGGACAGAACTCTGATGGATTTAGATACGCGAAACACTTTAAGTTTGGTTGAAATAGCGATCAGTGCTTAGTTGGTTTCAAGGGTGGACCGCTCGTTGGACTTTCTACATACCCTTGCAAGATCTGTCATATCCCGTGAAAAGGAATATGATCGTTATGACAGATCAATACAGCGCATGCGTCGAACGAGCTGAGTAGTGCGACTGAGCTCCCGGCTTCCAAGATGTCATTGGTACGTATAAGTTAACTGTAAGTCTGCGATATTATTTCGAATAAATTGTTAACATTATAGAAAACAAGTTTTAATTGCAATTTGTACAAAATTTGAGTCATTACTAATGTTAGCATCTTGAAGCACACTTAAATAAAGAAATAAAACATAAAGAGAAGTAATAAAAAATAATAAAGAGAACAGCCATTCTATTTATTCCGTTCAAATCATTCAAAATTTTATTTTGCAAAATTTTGTATAATATAGCTGACTAAGGTATCGATGCTGTTTTCTTAAACCAAAACTCGTATGTCGATAAGTTAAACAATTTCATTACGATAAAAATACTTATAGTGGAATACAAAACCAGCTTTGCTATTTATAAACTCACTGATAAACCAAAAGACTTAAATAATAAATTAATTAAAAAGAGAGATAATTCGATTTAAATTATACACATGAAAAAGTTCATTAAAGTTTACTTAATTACCGTTCGTATATTCAAAGCTATACACTTTGTATAATATACAAAAAGATACTTATTTTTCGATTATATTGTTTTATCAGTAGACAGTCCTTTCGTTCTTTTTTTTTTGTTTTTAAAACATTACAAAATACCTTATAGTGAGTTAACAAGATTCATATAACATATAGTATATTCATCAATATCATTAGAAATAATATCCCTTTTCAACCATCAATGACATTATTCTATTTTAAGTTATTTTACGCAAATTCTAAAAAATGTACACTTTCAGTGATGTTTAAGTTGAATCTATAAATATTCGAAGATCCTTTTAATATCTTTGAAAGCGGTACAATAATATTTTATTACGAAAACGATTATGATGAAGCTCCATACTCCATATTTGTTCAAAATAAGCAAAAGGTATAATAAAGAATGTTTTTCTGCAAATTTGCAGGGTTATGAAAAAGATATAACAACGCGTACGTAAAGTCTCAAGCCGATATCTTAAGAACTGAGAAAGCAGACAGAATTTTTTCATCAAATAGAAATATGATTTTTAAATTTTGTTGTAAACTAGTAATATATGTAAATATTATATTTTAATAAGTCGTTAATTGTATTATTTATAAATGTTCGGATTATTTTTTTAACCTAGAGTTATTTTATAATATTAAAAGCAATATAAAATGAAAATAAAATTTATGTAAACATTTCAATGGCGTTTAACGTAGGAAAAGCAGTAGATTCTGGAATAGTACGACAATTTTTACTTTTCCTATGTCTTTAGGACAAGTATATATATATATATGTATGTGTGTGTGTACATAAACTATCGTAATAATTGTGAGGAGGGTTTCTTGAGGGTTTGCAGTACAAATACCAGATAACAAATTCTGAGCAAGTCGTTTGGAATTGCCAAAATTCCTCAGTAGTTGAGAGCATAATTAGAAAGAAATAATAAAATTGGTATAAAATTTGTGAATCTACAAATAACAGTATTTCTGAGAATTTATTTATTTTAAAATATTTACATATAGCATTACTTAATATATTTATTTGTTTGTCTTTCTTATTGTGATGAATGTGTGTGTGTCTGTATAATTTTGTAATTGTAAAGTTTGTTCTTAATTACAATTGTTGTTCATTTGATTTCTACAAATTTTGGGGGCTCAGCCGGGATCGCTTATCATTGGCGTCGAGCAATGCCGGAACACAATTCAACCGTGCAGATATAAATTCCATGAATATGGATGAATTCAGGGAGCGACTAGCGACTATGGACAATCGATGACGCGAAGATTTTTAACGGAAGATGAAAAAATTAGAATTAAACGAAATGAGAAAGAAATACAAAATAAGGTAGACAATAGAAAACGACGAGGATGACGTCGTTGATACAGATCCCATAACGATGAATGAATTGAAATTTCGATTGAAAAAACTGAACTTGAAAACGAGCGGTAACAAAGGTGTCTCGTGCAAACGATTGAACGAGGCATCAGAAGAAATAAAAACTGAAGTGGAAGATCAAAAAGATTGCGAATATGAAGAAAATGAAAATAAATACAATAATGACGACGAAGACCGATTGACTGAAATTGACATACATTTATTAAATATAATAAGGATACAAATCGAAAATATCTCAGTACTCATAAACTTAATAAACTCTACATTCAGTGCCATTGGAGGTATAAAATGGTATTACATCGAGTAACGTACACAGCTAATGCCAATAAAACTTCCTCAATACTCCTCTTTATTCTAATGTTCATAATTATGCTATATGTGATACGTGAAAAATAGTTACGTATTACTTTAAAAAATGTCAGACAGCTTGTCTTGTGTATACATACATATTGCTTGAATTGAGCGGTTAGACAATTTTGTTGTGTAGTTAAACTGATATATTTTTACATATATAAATAAAAATTAACTTGTATAACATCTAAAAAACATTAGAAAATCTTTATCACAGAATAAAATAGAGTTTTCTACTTGACGAAGGGAAAAGAGTAGCATTGGATTTCTCTCGTAGAATAATAAAAATTATTTTCAGTTTTCTGCACAGATATATGATGGTATTATTCTTTGTACAAATGTTACAAGAATGATAAAAACATGATGTACGTTAGTATATTATGCATAAGACATTTTTATTCTTTTTGTCACTTAATTATTGTATGTAACTGAAGAT
>JABFOX010002671.1:0-11160 GCA_022817665.1 Axea sp. ZL-2020 | reverse complement strand
AATTAACAAATAATTAAATATTTAAGAAACGATTTAAGATAAAATGCTCAAATGTTAAGGTTGAAGAAAAGTTAAGGAAGATTAGTACCGTGATTTTTTTGCAACACAACTCAAATTTTCAATTTTAAAGATGAACAGATAAATAAATGATTAACAGTATTTTGATTGAACAGCTTTAATTTGAATACTTAATTATTTTGCAATTGTTTAATTGATAATTAAGTAATCTGAATTTGCATAATTTAAATTAATTCGTATTAATCAAATTAAATCATCTACATTATTTCGAAATTAATTCTGTTAAATTAGGCATATAATTTCAATATTGTGGAAATTAATCCCATTCGTTTACAGAGTAAAGTTTAGATATCATTAATACGAAATTTACATGTAATTAAATTAATATTAATTATCAAAATTTAATTTTTTTCTTGAATATATTTCATTATTTCACAACCAATATATCTGTATGAAGTTAGCATGAAGTATATTTGACGATTGCTTCTTAGAAATTCAAAGAAAATGTATGCGTAAGTTTGGGGCATAGTCCTTTTCTTTCACAAAAGTGGGTTAGAACTTTAAGCTTCTTCATTTCTACTTTTTTAATAATTAATCTGTAGATTATTGAAGCGTATCACAGTGCAAAATAACGGCACATGCTTTGAAATTTTCAAGCTGAAACTACTTTTACATCTTCGAAAAACTACATATTTTATTGTACTTAATGACTGATATTGATTTAATTACCCTATTTAATTTTATAACAGGAATTTTAAATAAATGTTTAATAAAACAGTACAATAATTCCTTAGCTGTATAACTATTTAATTGAAAATCGTTTTTAAATTTATATATTTTTAAAATAGAATTTACATTTTTTAAAAAAATTATGCTGAATATAAAGAATAATGCTCGTATCTTAAAATGCAGTTATATGAACGTTTTTTCTTCATTCTCTGTCATTTTTAATTGGTCATTACGTAGCACGAATAACACAGGTTTTGGTAAACAGTTATTTTGACAACCACTGAAATTTGATAAACAAGTACTTTTAAATACATATTTGTAGCGAATTCTCGTAGTCATCGTCTCGTTACACACACAGGAAAACTATTTTACTCTTTAAGCATTGGAAGATTTACTTATTTTTTAAATCACAATTCGAAAAATGTATCTAAACTACATATGTTATGCTAACAAAATTTATGACAAACTATGTGAAAATTCTAATCATGTTGTTAATGCGTTATTGCTGTTATTATATTAGTTTCTTGAAAATAAGTATATAAGAAAAACTGGAGCAATAATTCAACAATCAGTCAAGTACAAGTATGGCAAAATTATGACAAAAATCCGATAAACAGTCAAGAAAACGTTTAAAAATGTGCGAGAATCATGCTTTTGTAATACTTTTTCATGCTTTATATCAGAATTAAGTATGCTGTATTATCTATCAGAATAATACTGCACTGTTTGCCGGACGCTATTCGTACTACTACTATACTGACAATATCAGTATAATGCTCTATACTGCTGCAGTTTTATTTTCTGTAATATATCGATAACCTTGCTATATAATCGTATATTGCTGCCAAAGTTTATCTGACTTATAGTAAAACTCGTGTCATACTAATTACTATTTTATCAAATCAAAGATATATCTTTTATTGAAATCGAACTACTGTATCTTGAACTCCTAATTTATTTTACCTTTGAATTTTCTTTTTATCAATAATATGATATGAACACATATCCTAAATTATTGTCTGACTGCTACTAAGTTTCTACTATAATCATATCTTATTAGTTTTTGTTCAACTGTCCGATTTCTTGCCACAGTAATTATTTTCATGTGTGTAAATAATAAGATATTATTACTTGTAAGCATGATTATAATAAATCGTTATTCATTTATCAACTAATTGAAAATGTAATAATGTTTAAACAATTAAAATTGTATGATATAAATTTATGGTGCGGATAACAAACCTGTACATTTTGGATTTTCATAAGGTTTAAAAAATTTACCAAATGCTTATTAAATTAACCCATCAGGTAAGATATTTTATTTCATATTTAGTTTTACGCTGAAAAATGTATGAGCAGTGTATTATAAATATCGTACTGATTAGATTTGATGTTTTCCAACAATTTCAACTTAAGCTTAATTCAGTGTTATAAAACTGTAATTTATGTTCATTGGCTGTGTTTGATACCTATTATAGAGATCATAATAAAAATGTATCATATTTATCACGCGCACTTATATATCTGTGCTATTATACAAACGATAAAACTATATTTATATCTATTAATTTAAAATTGAAAGTATAAAAAATTTGATGTGTCATTTTTAATGTAATTATTGCAATACATAAAACATTTATACATAATTATCTCGTTTTTAATTATTCTAAAAATTACGTAAATAAATCAGCATATTTCGAATACATGCTCTATTCGCTATTTTGTTTTGATAAAACGACTTTAATGAATCTTGATTATGCAGGTATAATTTATTAATATCTTCATTACAAGATAATACGATTTGTAATTTTATGAATTCATGATTCTGTAAATTCACGTAAATTGTGTGAAATTCAAGCTCTTGGTCGAAGAGTCATAATTACACAAATTGACGCTTTGCTATAAATAATCTTATGAACTGTACATTATGCAAATTATGAATGAGAAAGTAATTTCTAGTAAATATATTACATTATTTCATTACTAATTTTTCTGCTACCTCACTTAAAAAATGCTCAAAAGTTCATTATATCAATAAGTATTAAATTTATGTTTTAAAAAATTATAATATTTTATATTTATCTCTAAATTACTTAGTTATAATTTACAGTAAAACATTATAAAACGTATAATTAAGACAAGTGATTATTAATTCACTAATTCTTTTTTCTAATAGAAATCGACTGGTCCATATGTTATTTGAATAATTATTTATTTAGAAAATATGAAACAAGGAAATAATTTTACAGACAATATAGTCAGTTACAAATATATATATATATTAATTTTTATAATTTATTATATATGAAAACAAAATAGAATTATATTTTTAAAAATGTTTCATCCATAAAAACATCATTTTACAACATAAAAATATATTGAGAGAAAAACATTTATTTCACATAATTACATCTACTTTACTACATTTTGAAAATACTTATTCTTATGCTAACCACAATATTTGTTAAAAAAATGTTACATTTTATGTGCAATATATTTTAAATCTTAAAAAATAATAATTTAATAAACAATTCAAAGTTTTTTTTATTTGCAAAAACACATTTAATTTGTATATTACTATTAATATAACGGTATTTAATTTTTATTCGTTATCAGTGATTTATTAAACTTTAATTAAAATATCGTGATAAAATTATTATTTCTATTGATCTTTTAATTACTGTGCTAAAATTGAAAGTCAAATTCTTATTGCACAATGAGAGAAAAATTAATTACACTGATTGTGCAGAAAGTGAGATTTTACGACAAAAGATTTAAACGTAAAAACAAGAAACTAAAGACACTTTCTAATTAATTAATAGAATTAGTTAATGACAATAAAAATAATTTCTTTGTGTACAAACAAAATGTATTATTATGTTCTAAAATTATACGAAATGTAATTAATAAATTAAAAGTTTGTTTCATTAAACCATTTATTTTCGAGATTGTAAGTAATTTATGAACTCCAACGCGCTTCATTTATTATTTTAAGCTACAAAATATATTATTTCAGAGCATTCGAAGACTTATTTCAAAATATATATTATATTATTGCAAAACTTATATTTTTAATAAAATACTAAGTAAGGTGATGTAATTTATGACGGCTTAGTAATTTTTGTTTACTGAAATATATTTTTTTTAATATGTTTAGAAAGAGTTATTTAATTTGTAAAAAATTATTTATTCGTGTAAAAAGATACGAAATCAAACCTGCAACTGAATATAAAAGCTTTAATCAGAAATGAGTAGATAAAGAAAGAATGAAAATTTAATCAAGCTTGCCTAAACTTCAATGTTTGGTCAAACTTAAATATACTTGATTGGATTTAAGAAATCAAATAAATCGAAATTAAATAGACGTGTTCAAATTTTCTACTTATTTAGAGTTGAAGAAATCACTTTTTTCTCGAATATAAATACTCCGTTGAAAAAATCAAAGTGAATTTATATCTAACAATATGTGTCACATCAGATCTTATGCTATATATGATATTACATATGATATTATATATATATATGATATAATATATATGATATTATATATGCTCTATATATATATATGATATTACATCACATATAAATTTCACCATTAAATAATTAATGCCAGGACTAATACTAATTCTTACATGAAATCTTTTTGCTTTATTTTTCTCGTTTAAGATTGTGGTGGTATTTTGATGTAATATCAAATGTTAAATCTGTGCAAATGATCTAATATTAGATCTGATGAAAATATATCATGTATCACTCATCGTACATCGTGTATTATATGTAATATTGAAACTATTACTTATTGAATTTGATTTATATTTTTATTTATGTCATATTATATATCAAATAATTCAATGTTGCAGTAATGGAACTCAGTATTAGTGTTGAACCATATGTTAAATTTTATAGTGTTTCATTGGATTTTTCAGTGCAATAATATTATTCAAATGTTATTAAAATATTTAATTTTGTTGTAGTATTACTTTAAAGTTCCACAGAATACTTTTATATAATATTTTAAATATCTGTGTACACTGCAATTATAAAGAAATAATAATATAAGATATTAAATTAAAAAAACTTTTTAGAATACAATTTTGTTTTATCTTGAAACAAATATTATTACAGAAATATTTTTATATAATCAAATCAATTACTTCATGCTTTTATTTATCCGAATAACATTAACATAAGCACAATGTTAGAATCCCTAATATACCGGATATGATGTGTGACAGGTGTCTCTATGATTAAAATGAAAATCCAATTACCCTTGAGTTACTAACCATATCTGTTTAAAAGGGATGTACTATTGCATGCCGGAAATATATTGAGCAGACCTTTGTCATGTTTCCGGTTGGGACTTTATGCGATAACACAATAACGTTAAATTTCCTTTTTCTTTGTTGCAAACAACGTTGAAAGTACTTCAAGGAATTAATATTTAAATAACAAAATTATTATTTTTATTATATAATAATAAAAAATAGTAAAAATATTTGCATTAATTAAGAATCTCAGAAAAAATCATCAAGAATTGATGAACTTAAAAGAAATCATGAAAAACAATATCAAATCCTTTTGTATCTTCAAACTTATTTAATTTTTGGATTGGTGAACAGTAGTGCTTAAATAACGCAGACGGGTTTGATTTCCATTACGTTTCATTAAAAAATGATGATGCTTTTTAAATTCTTTATAAAGTTAAAGGTTTGATAATAAAGAGATAGGATTTATCGGTGAATAAATTCACAGATCATAATCGATTAATGTCGAAAAGAATTTTAAAATATAATAATTAAAGGGATTTGGAAATTGAAACTGAGAAAATGGTAAAGGAGAAGAAAAAGAAGGCAGCTCGCAATCGTCTTAAGTAGAAACGAAGTAAAAGCGATCGTCTGAAATTACGCGAGAAGGGCCTTTGGCCCGATGCTCTCGTTCAGAATTACCCGCTTCAGCCGCGCTTCGTGTGAACGACCGCGACCACCAGGAAATCCGCCGCCTGATATATAAGGTGGACGTTTCGCTTGACTTGTAATCTGCGTGCGTCATGTACACTGAATTATTATACGTATGCGAAGCACCTTATAATGTAATTTTCTCTTTTTTTTATTTGAAAATCATTCGATATCGTTAATTGCGTTTCGCATATTACCAACTAAGGATTATGTTTATCGAATATTTCGATTAAAAAGATGCCATGAATTGTTTGCCGCTTGAACTCTACAAATCCGGTGGAATTTTAAAAGAAGGCATTATTGTTATTATGATGAGTCAAATGCAAAATTATTCGTATTCATTTCTTTATTATCCTTACCGTTCATTCCACGAAAGAGTATTAAAAATTATAAGACGAGAATAGATTTGTTTCTTTTTTAATTCTAATTATTTAAATGTTTTAATTAGTGTAAATAGAAATAATTATTTATGCTCATGTATGTGTGATCATAAATAAAAACGGAAAATGGTAATTTTTAAAGTTTCGAATTGGAATATTTTCATTAACTATGATTTGTTGCAGAGTATAAATAATGAAATAAAAATTTAACAGCTTTTTAATAAAACTCGGTTGTATTTCATTAATACCATAAAGTTAAAAGCTGGCATAATAAAAATGAATAGTTTTCATATAATAATATTATTAAACTACAAAGTATTTCTATAATGGTTTCATTCTTAACATCTAAGAAGAGAATTTTTTAATATTCGTCAAGTACATCCAAGCTGTATGAAAAAGATGTTAATTTTTAACTACTTTGTTTTATCACTTCATAAAAATTCTATTTTTAACTTTTCTTATTAACATTTATTGGTAAAATTAAAAAAGTTATAATTTTGAGTTAATTTCATTACGGACCATAATAGATATTACAATATTAAAAATATCTGTGAAAAGTATAATTTTTACTCTCGAGCGAAATTACATATAAAAGTTACAATTAAACTTTTAGTCGAACATGAAATAAATAGAAATTAAAAATTCTTCACTTATAATTAATTTAATTTATTTGAATTAAAGCTTAAATATTCAACAAGAACAAAAATTTTAGTGAATCTGAATAAATCAGTTTAAATCCACATCTATCTATAGGCAATCCACATATAACCAGATCAATTCTAAAGGATTAAATTAGTGTGTAAAAATGAGTAAAATAAATTTTCAACAACTTTTTGATGAAATTTAATATTCATTTATATTAAATTCCCACTTACGCATATATTAATATTTTCCAGTTAATAATAACTATAATAATAACTCAAAAAAAGTATTGATATTATTTGATATTCCAATATTATTATTAATTTCTACACTATTATTATTCACATATTATATTATGCTGATACTAATAACAATATCAAGCTTGATTATTTTCTTTAAAAGTAATAAAGTGTATAATATATATAAGAAGTATTTAATGTAAAATAAAATTAATTTTGAATAATTTATAAATTTGTTTAGTTTAACTACTATATTTTATATAAAATATAATTTAATAGATATTGTAAACCCAACAATTTTAACATTTAATTGATTTTTTTTAATGTTATTGGAACAGCAAATGTATTTAAAACATACCTTGATTTAGACTTGAATTTTCAGAGTGACAAAAAGGCACTAATGATTTTAAAAGAATTGTATTACAGGGTACATTCAAGAGCGAATGACCTCTTAAAACAAGTAAATGACCTATCAATTGCTGTTATTTAATTCTTTTGAAGAGGGTCGAAGTCTTCAAGATATAAACGTTTTTAAAAAATATACATGAACTGTAAAAAATATATTATAAATTTTAATTATGTGAATAGTCAACATAATTTTCTTAAAGAGATTCATGGAATCTAATTTCATGAATGTCTGATATGTTGGAAACACATTTATTTCTTCTAAAATGAATAACATTTTAACACTGATACAAATATTTAAATAAAAAAAAATTAAATTATTATTACAGAATCAATATTATTTCAAACAAATATATTTATTATTTGTTTCCAGTCAAATATATAATTATAATGTATTATATTTTTCTTTATATACAAAATTAAATTAAAATGAATTAATTTATTATGAAATCTATTAAGTAATGTATTTATTAACAACTGTTATTTATTACTTTATGTATTTTGTTACTTTATAAACCAATAATACATTTAGTGTATACAATCTAATAATTGTTTATAATATAATTATTTTATTATGTATTTTTCAAGTGTTACAATATAAATTTGCAAGAATAGTTTGAATACAGAATAAACAAGAAACATGAAAGCACTAATTAAAAGCAAATACAGAGTACCATTTCTTTCTCTAGTACCATTTTCTTTAATACGTCCATATCTGTGTATGGAAAAATTTCAATTTTTGGACCATATGATGAAAAACTGATTCTAAATAAAAGTACTGTTGTTTGATTTTCAATCTTAACTGTTTTCAAGAATATTGTACAAATATGAAATCGTGATTATTTTATTATAACAATAAAATATATTTTATAATGACAATAAGACAGGTATAATTATATTCTAACAGGACTGTTCACGTATTAAATAAACAATACGTTAAAAAAATAGTTCATTACGACTTTTATTCATTACTGAAAAATAAATAAAAACATAAAATACGTATTGCTTGCATAACGTACATTATTCCATATTGTAATAAAATTATTCTAAAAAAATATGATTATTCCATTTGCAAATAGATTGTAAAATTACGAATATGACACAATTAGAACAATTGTTATTCATTTAATAACATAATC
Organism: Axea sp. ZL-2020; assembly: GCA_022817665.1. NCBI lineage: Eukaryota > Metazoa > Arthropoda > Insecta > Hymenoptera > Scelionidae > Axea > Axea sp. ZL-2020. Next base: position 2,653 of record JABFOX010002671.1, on the reverse strand, counting down.
TTTATTATATAAACATGTAAATATATCATTTCATTTCGAAATATACTTTTCCGTATGCGCTTGTATTACAAATTTGTTTTTGTTGAAAATTATGTACTCTGCTATACATATATGTTTAACTTGTGATATACAGCTTACAGCAATTGATTAGTAAAAATTAATAAATAATATTAAAATAACGTACTACTCACGGTATTCCAGAAAACATGAACCGATTAACAACATGCAAGCACCGATATTTACCTGAAAAAAGATATTATAAAATTTGTATAATAGCTTCGCATAAATTATAATAAATTGTTAAAGTTAAAAAATGCAACTGGTTAATACTTAATAGCAAAACTACGAATCATACTACGGTTCACTAATATTTTTCATTATTACATTGTCTAATATTAAGTTATTTCATTAATTTTAAGGATTTTCAAAGTAATTTCTTCAAAAAACGTCTTATTATATCTACCAAGAAAAATGGAGGTATTATATACATTATTCGAAAATTAATAAAACAATTTAAAAAAATTCAGAAAATAAATTTGTTAATATAACAGATTTTATTATTTACGAATCAAAATTATATTAAAACATAATTACATAAATAGTGAAATTGAGATACTCGTATAAAAACTTAAGAATATACTACACAATATAGTAAAATTTATAACAGATAATGTAATAAGGTATATAATACTGATTATTGGAAGTACTGTATAATAATTGTATTATTATTATCACGAATACACGATTTCTACTACTTATTGTGTATTAATTTGATATGTATAATTTTTTCTATAAATATAATAATAATAAACAATGGTCATTAAAAATATTAAAAAATTCTGTATATTTCAGTAATTTAATTTACAAAATTTCAGTATAATAACAAAAATCATAATTTTACTAATTTATTATATACTTTTTTTTGTATCCTGAAACAACAAGATGGTTTATAATATCTAAAATATATTTTTTCACAATAAATAAAATATTTGTTGAAATCATTTAAATAAAACTATATAGCTGTATGTATTGGAATAAATTCCCTCTACATCATTTGTATAATGCATTTGAGTATAATTTTTCATAAATATTATATATTTATTCATTAAATGTTATAGAAACAACACTACATAAACCATAGACGAATTTATTAAATGAAAACTATTATATATTTTAAGCGTCAAATAAATATAAAATATATATAACTAATTAAGATTAAAGCGATGTTTAAATTATTATAAGTTAACTACTTTTAAGGTCACTATTAAACTTTGTGCAACTATACATTTTTAATGAGTTGTGGAATAATAAAAATAGTCTAATTAGGCTTTAAAAAACTCAGTAACTGATAAACCAATATACTTTAAAAGAGCAATAAATTATTTATTTTTGTTCAAAATCTTCACATTTTAGACTGATAAATATATGTCAGAATGGAAAATAATCTTTCATTCTGCTAATAAATTGTAATAAGTACCTTATTAATTTTTTGCAAATAAATCACTAAAACAATTAAATGAATAATTAAACTATTTAGCATGTATCCCAATAAAATGAAATAACTACAGTTCATTTTAATACTTTATTAATTCAAATAATATTTACTCTACACAATTTTTTATAAGTAATAATTCTGATATTATAATAATACTAATATAATATTTATTCTAACTATAATAATTCATGTAATATGTAACATATTTTACAGTGTAAATTACAAAGAAAGCATCACCAAGTTATCTGATAAATATTTATTCGTCTTCTATTATAGAAACCGTGTGGACGTGTTAGTTCTTCCACGAAAATTTGTTCTTACATTATAAAAGATGTTCTTACTTAAAAAATTTAATACAATCTCTTAAATTTGAAAACAATACACCTTACTACGTGATATTGTACAATATTTACTGAACATTGAATTTATAACTTTTTTTTATAATAGATAAAACACATAACAGTTTAAATTAATGAAATTACATCTTGGTTTTAACACAATTAAATTTTAATTGAGTAAAAATTATGAATATTTTAATACGTTTGAATTAGTACAATCAATAAAGTTAAAGATTGTATCAACATGAAAAACAGTAAAATTTAAATTAATTGTTTCAGTATATTGATAGATTGCATTATGAAACAAAATTAGTTGTGTAAAAAGAATAAGGATAAACACTATGATATGTCAAACAAAGCAAAAAAAAAACGAATAAAATAATATTCAATTCAGTTTATAATAATATTTCATTTTAAAAAATTTGCTAAATTAAAAATGTAAAAATAAAATATTTCATAAGAATCTATAGTACTATTATTAAACAATATATTTAGAGCATACAAAATGGAATATGCTCTATACAAAATCGAATATATTTTAGTGTCAATTTTTTTAAAAAGAAATTAATTTTTAGATGTTTATAAGTTTTATTAAAAATTACACTAGTACGCAAAAAAATATTTGATCTAAAATTATTTAAAATAGTGTTTTACATTACATGTTTCCATATTAATTTATACAAAAATAATTTACGTTATATTAGGTTGGGGAAAAAGAAATCCATTATTTTTTCGGTAGATGGCTGTAGTGATCGATATCTCGTAAATTATCGATCAAACAATTTCAAATTTATGCTCGTTGTCAAGGTAACAGTTCGCA
>JABFOX010002669.1:0-11163 GCA_022817665.1 Axea sp. ZL-2020 | reverse complement strand
AACTTCTTGGACGTGCAGTAATATTTATTGCAATATTTTTCATAGTTTTTTTAACAGTTAATTCATTAATAGAAACACTTTATTCGCAGTATATTTGTAAAATAAATTCTTTAATATTTGTTACATTTGTTAAATGTATCTGTCAGAAGTTTTAATATTATATATATTTTATATATAATTATATATATTTTTACAAACACTTTAAAAAATGTATTAAAAACTAAATTTAAATATTTTTATGCATTAAAAATAATACTATTATTAAAATTAACAAGACTAGTCGATTATGCAATTTAATTGTTTTTTCTTATTTTTTTTTGGTATTTTGAATTAATTATACGCCCCTTTTACTTTTTTAATTCAAAAAAGTAAAAAATAGCCCCTTGTAGGTGATATCAAAATATACCCCTTTCGAGGTACATGATCAATCTGCGTGACAACTTGGGGAGCTGAATTTTAAATTTAAAGCATTAAGTAATAATATATTTATACAAATATATAAATATTGCATTAACTCATTATAATCGTTAAATCAATTATGAGTATTTTATATTACTCGAATAGCGTGCACAGTTGTAATAAAGCAAATTTAATTATTTTATTTTAGCATAAATTAATGATCATATGCTTCAAAATCTAAATATTATTTTGTTTTTATTGATATTAATACATATTCAAATTTCTGCACTTTGATATTTAATAAAATATAATTGTTACTGAAAAATTATATTCCTAAAGAAATAATATCTAATAACGACGCTAAACTTTTTTATTAACACCATAAATTAGAATTCATTACAATCCATCCAAATTTGGTTTGACTACAGACACACTATTATTAATAGTTGAATTTATCTATTTTATAAAATATATATATATATTTTTCTTTTCGAGATTTGTTGAAACTATAATTATTTACGTAATAGCACATGTCCTATAAAATATAATATATTCAATATTTAAATGATTATTTGTAAGTTTTGAAGTTATTTATTTTACGAAAAATGTTTTTGAAATAAATTAATTATAATATTAATTTGTTTTACGAATATTTCTCGTAAAATAAATAACTTCAATACATGAATGTCAGAATACAAGTCTGCAACTTGTATTCTATACAATTTAACAAAATATTTCTAATATTATTAAATAATTACTTATATATTTATAGATATAAAAACGTAGTTTTTAATTGTTATTTAAATGGGATAAGAATGCATGCGTAATAAATGAAAGAAAATTACAAGTATTTTTAGTTCTAAGATAATTCTGATGATTCATGTTATATGGTATATGTATTTTAATATGTAGTATATTTTATATATATATATTCATAATAGCTCATAATGCATTAAGTAGTTCTTATATCAATTTTTAAACATTTGTGGAATAATCTCTTAAAATATTAATTTTTAATTAGGCACACGTCATTCGCTTAATTACAATTTTATATTTTCTAAACCAATTAATGTTATGTACATTCGAAATACAATGAATGTATACAATGAATTCATTATCGGATCACCACGATGATCTAATTCAATTAATGCTGTATGTAAAATTGATTTAAAAACGAAATATTTTGTTTAATAAAGGAATTATTAATTTTAAATAATACAAGACACACCTCAATTCCATTTTTGTTTATTATTTAATTTCTTTACGATATTCTTTCATCTTTAAGTACATTTATCTCTTTACAGTAAATTGAATACGAGATATAATATGCATTTATAATATTTATTAATTTCTATTTTAACAACAAAAATAAATAAACATTCTTATAATTAACTTATGGTTATAAAATATGTTAAGTATTTGTTAACGTACTATAAAATTTATACGACTGAATTATGTAATGAATAATAGTATAAATTATTGTTATATATACATAATAAAAAAATTCTTATATATTAATATTTCTTCCATACAAATTAATAAATATAAAAAATGTTAATGGACCTAATTCGCAAGCAAAAAATACACATTTTACGTCGGCTTTGATTTTCGTGGTTTAATAAAGATAAACCCAAACCCAGCTCCGATATATATTAGAATTATGTATAACAATATGATTTGCTAAAGCATTTATTACAAATTCACATTTTTTATATTCCTGCTTACGACTGATTGGGCCATTTTTAATGCAAAATTTGAAAGAGCAAAAAAAGTAAGTCACGTGAGTATTTTGAAACGGATTAATTTTGTAGAATAAGGCTAAGTTGTGGAAAAAATGAGTATAGTGTAAATAAAGTTCCTAGTGTAGTTGTAATAATAAAAAATGTCGTACTATCTAGATTTATAAATAATCTGCGTTTTGTACAAGAATCTTTCGAATCTTTCTATAATTTTTTGATTTAATTTATGCAATTACGAAGATTTAAGTTCTTGCTTCATACAAAATTTAAAAAATTCCCATCCTTCGCCTCGAGGCTGCGACTGTAAAAGAAATAGAAATGGTATATGATACACATACACTTTGCATAACAACACAAAGAGATAATGAAAAATCAATAACATTGAATCAATAAATTAATCATTGGTAAAATAAAATATTTAGCCAAGACAGTCTTTAGAAATCATTTAGTCCCATCGTCAATATGTTTCTTACATTTGTAACATTGTCAAATTAAATTTTACAAATCACGTTTTAGAGCAATACTTTTCAAAAATACATAAAAATTAAAGTAGCAAGGTAAATGTAAAAATAGTAGAAAAAGAAAAAATTTGATAAGAATTACGTTACTGTTTTTTAAAATCAATAAAATTAATTTTATTATGTTATCTTCCGTATCATGTGTATCGCTGTACTCCTAACAAACGAATTTTTACAAAAATGATATCAATATTCTTGTACCAAAGAAATATTTAATCTAACTACAAATTACGTTTTACATATTATATATTTACATTAAAATTTTAATTTTATATAAGTTGTGTTATAAATTTACACAGATTTATGTAAAATTACGCGAAGTATCACACGAACTTGCATGGCTTTTTGCACGTTATTTTCTCTCAGCCTACGTACTTGCTTTTATTTAAATAATTATTCTGATAAAATTATGCTAAGTCCATAATTTAAATGTTCTATTACCTTAAAACCTCGATGTAACCTGTCTTTCATAATTGCAATAAATTCTTTATACGAAAGTCTCCCATCCCCATCAACGTCAAATAATGTAAAAACTGTGTCTACAATATGAGGAGAAATTTTTGTTCCTGTGCAGACTTTCACAGCCCTTGAAAACTCTTCTACAATAAAAAAAAACAAAAAACAAACATTGCTTCAACAAGTCATTTCAAATGCAATGCTGCAAATAAAATAATTAAGTTAAATGAAATAGCTTGCGAACAAGTGTAAATGATTTAACAATCATATTACCACTTTATGTAATTGTGTAGTAATATTTCCTTCTATTAATGTTTCTGTTGAACACAGTAAAATTTACTCTACTATATTTGTTATAAAAAAAATATTTTACATCAATAAATTATGTATAGAAATATAACTCGTATTCATACTTCGTACAAAACTTTATAAAAATGAATAATGCAAAAAACGAACCTTTCGAAATTGGACGGTCTGCTAATGTATACATTCTCATAGCGATAGCAAAATCATCTAAACTATTTAAGAATTGATAGAAAATTTGAAATTCATGAAAAGTTATTTCAAGAGATGCTGAGGAATGATCCAATAGTCGGTCTAAATATTTGTCATATCTGAAATTTGAAAATTAATATTTTTAATGCTTAAATAATATTATTAATATGAATGTAATACTTGATTGGTATTAATAATTGAAGTTGTTATTGTGATGGAAATCTAATCCAATAAATTAATAAGAATACCAATATACATACTCTGATGCATTAAGATGAGTGTATCTCAATAAAATTCTGGCGAAATCCATTTCTGATATAAAATCAAGACCTTTGCTGAATTCATGAAACTCTAATTCTAAAATTTCGTCTTGTAAATGTTTCATAAATCGTTGAAAGTTTTCGAAATTCAATTCATCGGTTCCATCTTTACCGAAGAAATGAATCATAAGCGTTGTATCCACTACGTGGCGACGTTGTAAGCCCTGTAAAATAATATTTTCTTAATTTCCCTTTCAGACGTGAATGATAAATTGTTAAAAATCTAAATGAATGTAATAAAATTGATATATTATTATATACTATTAATTAATATTTTATTAATAATATATAATTTATATCATAGAATATATGTTAATTACGCGTGATTAATAAATTATATCACACGTTAATAATTTTTATTACAGAAATTATTGTGATTTAATTATTATGAATTTTATTTGATAAATTATTAAAAAATATTCAAACTGCCAGTTTGAAAATATATGCAAATAATGATCTAACTGTTAATATATCTACATATATTTATTTTAATTATTTCGATGTAGTAGACAATAACATCGAATATTTACCACAAAAAGTCATCAATATTTTGTTAGTTTTATTATTAATTTTTAAAAATATACCTGATCATCATCAATGTACTGTCCTTGTATTTCTTCTGCTGTAATTCGTTTCGATGGTGCATTTTCTATATCCTTTATTTCTTCTCCATGACGTCCACGCCAAGTGTGACTAAATATTTTTTCCATCTGTAAGATTAAGTTGCGTAAACGTTGTATTTTTATTTCATATATACAGCATAGCAAATATAGTATTTTAATATCATTAATTATTCAATAATTGATCATTAATTCATTAATAATGAATATAGTAAATGTTATGCAACAAGTATAAATATTAAAATGCAATAAACTTCAACTCAAGTTCACTAAATTTGAAATATTGATAAAATACGTGAATGAACACTTACGACTAGAAATTCAATTTTGTCAACTCTTTCATTTCCATCTGTGTCAAACATATTGAATGCGATTCGAAATCCTGAACGTGGCTCTGTGATTAATATTTTTAAAAATATATTAATTAATTGGCAGTACAACACTTTGCGTTTAATCTGTTAGTAATCCTAAGTCTTTCACAGCAATTATTCAAAGCCTTTGAAAAATCAATGAGAAGCATCTGATTGAATTCATACAGTTCAAACTATGAGATACATTTGCAACTAGAAAGAAGCAGTTATGTGCAATATTTGTGATTTAACTAAATTAAAATACTTTTTAATTTAAGAACTTTGTGCCTAAACGTGTTATTTTGAAATATTTATATAAAAATTTGTCGTCAACGTAATTTTAATACACTAATTATATTAATAAAATGTATTGAGAAATTTTTCTAAAGAAACTATTATAATATTTTATCACACAGTCGTGCTGAAATTTCCTTAATATAGTGATCGTGATTTGTATAATATTTATTTTAAAACAACTTTTACATCTTTTCTCTTGTTTAGAAGAGAAGTTTGAACAAATGTTACTATACTTGCTACAAGTTCAATTTACTTTTTACCATATTACTTCTTACCATAAAGCGTAGTGAAACTTTACTGTACTTTAGATAAAAACGTATATTTTTATATAACACAAAGAAAACGTTTTTAACGCTTGATAAATTATTGCATTTATAACAAAACAGTTTCTCGTAAACAAATTAATTTATTTAAAACTCGTTATAAAATCAAACAATATTGAAACTTAATCTCACAATGATGACAAGTTGATTTTTACTCATAAAAATATTAACTATATTTGATAATGAATACCGGGTAATATTTTCTTGAAGATATATTGAATTTTCAAATGCAAGTCCTGTCCGTAAATATTAAAATTATAGAGAAAATATGAATTAACTTATAAAGCAAAATTAAGAAATTATTGCATAAAGAACTTACTTGTTAAAATAGATAAGAGAAATAAGTACTCCGTAAATGAAATAATTCCTAGAAAATGAATTAATTAATTTATAATGCGCTTGTACCTGAGAGGTTTTCAATTACTGTTTAACAAATTCTTAAAAACACTTTTTCTGTACTTGTACAGTGCAATATATTAAATACAAAATACCGGGTAAGTTATAATTTTACAGCAATATGATTAATTTCCTTTTATGAAAAAGAAATTAAAATTTAATACTACGTACTGTACAAATGCACTAAAAATAATATTACTAATATATATTATATGTAAGCATATTAAATAAACTTGTATTTAAAAAATATACCTTTATCACGAAGGCTCCTAAACATATGTTTATTTCCTTTGGAAAGAGATGGAGTAGCATTTCGCATTGATTCCAATTCCCTCGTTGTTAAAATCCTTCTTTTTAACCTTGCTAGATCAACATTTTAAATTATAATTTATTTAATTGTTATGTACAAATAAATTAAATTTGAATACAGGTCAGTTAGTTGCTTTGAAAATGTTTACAAACTTATTTTACACTGTTTATTAAATCATTATTGTAAGCATTGATATGATAAATTATATCAATAATTATTAATAAATATCCTTTCCATGTATCAATTATAACCACTTGTGTAATACACACTCATGAGTGCTTTACAAATGTACATAATCAATTATGAAATTGAAAAGCTTGTTATTTGTGCATAAAATGTATGAAAGAACAATTATTAAATTCTGGGAAATGCGTGAACCGAATGAAAAAATAAAGAAATAGTTTCTTAATGTTTTTTGTAACAAAACGTAACAAATGTATTTAACTTATATCTGTATATAAGCTACCCCTCGGAGAGAAATAATTGTGAAAGTTTATCAACTTTGTTATACGAGGAACGTGCTTTTTTTACAATGTATAATACGTAAAACTGTACATGTGTTATACATTTGATGTATAGTTATAATTCAGTTGTCACCTTTTGAACAGTTATTATAAAGTTTTATCAATCTGAATAATTTGATTATTTCACAACAAAGATGGTCAACTAGTAATATCGTTTATTCAAGAAATTTGTTTTGTCAATCGTAAACTTTAAATCATTGTGAAATGCACATTAAATCGAAGTAAATATTTGTTGTATATAAAATTACATTAATTAAAAAGCAAAGTTTAGATTTTAAGATAAAATATGTGGGCAAACATTGTAAATACAAAGAAAATCATTATTGTTCATTTTCTTTAATATCTGAATACACCTTCTTTTTTTACACCCCATATTTGTTAGAAAAGCTGGTAAATGATTATGGAAAAATTCTTTCCATGATCGACAATGCGATGATCGACAATGTAAAAGTTTTAAAATTCTTTATTTCATATGGAAATTATTAACATATAACATGAATGAAGTTCTTCGTCTTCAAAAAATGTGTTCGAAAAAATGTATTAATTTATTTAATTTTATTAGTTCATAATTATTTTATTTTTTATTAATGCCTCAAGTGCAAGCAATAATTTTGTTGCAGAAAAATTACTACTTTTATTTCGCCTTTGTAAAAATATACCAATCAATGCAGAATATTCATTTTCATGTCGCAGTTATTGACACCCACGCACTTCATAACGCACATTGTATTCTTTGCAAGTTTTTATGCATTGTACTGTTACCACTGAAGTTTATAGTAACTGCAATCAAATCACACTCCCAGTGTTAAAGGCTTATTCACTTTGAGATACCTGTCGTACTCCGGTGTAACAACGAAACAGCCATTTTAGGCGCAAATTGTATTCGTGGGTACTTCAAAGTGTAAAATAATAAGTTTAGCTGCTATGAAATAAGTAGAAACAATAATAGTATATTGTACAATATATAAAAATATGCAGAGAATATGATTGATATATTTAAAAAGCACGAAACAAAACTGGCACACGTGTATCATTTTTAGAAATAGATACATCATGTGCATTTAGCAGAAGTGCCCTGTTAAATATGAAATATTAATACACACTATATGAAATACTAAATAAATATATAATATACTAAATTAAATACTAAAAAAAAGTACTAAAATGAAAGTAAAGATCAGGTTAAAGATTAATTCTCTTTGTACCTAACAATTGTAAATAGTAAATTTAACATATTATAACTTTTGATTTACAGTTCCCATTTGAAATTTTAAAATTATCCACCGCCCTATTCCGAGGTGACGGTGGGAAGAGGTCATTTTCGTACAGAGCCTTGAATATATCAAAGATTGAATGTCAAACAAGCCTTCGAAAATATCAATGGTTTACTTGGGAAATTGTTTTCTTACAATGCTTATTTCTCGAGACAAAAAGTCTGTATATCTAATCTTTCTTGGTAAAAAGTTTGAGCTAATCAAAATTGTTTTTTAAAACTTGTTCATATTTATATACATGTTCAAATATTTGTCAAAATTATTATCACTGGGTTTTATTCTTAGGTGATATTAAATCTCAGACAAAATGTTGTACCAAATATATCATTTGTACAATTTTATATTAAATCTCTTGTAAAATGCTTTCACCATTTCAACATGTATGATCATGAATAATATTAAATATAAAATAATTTTCCCAAAAATACTTACATCTAGGTTCACATTCAACTATGCTATCGAGGAAATCTTGAGGTGTCATATAAATCTGGCCATCGTATGCAACTGATGCAAATTTAATAAACCTTTTTTCCCTCATTGTTAGCTTTACAACCTTTTGTTCTTCAGTATGCTGAAATATGTATGATAGAGAAATTTATCATCCGCAAACAACATATTTCATTCTACGTTTAACTAAATTATTTCTATAATTTTGCGACATATTTCAAAATAATCATTTGCAACAATTTCATCATAAATCTCAGCTTTTTTAACAAAATCATCATACAAAATTTACGCTAATAATTTACGCTAGCAAAAAGCGCTAGCGTATGTTGGATACAAGTATTCATTTTTGTAGATTTATATATATTTTTATATAGTTTTCTATACACATATTTGTAATTTTAATATAATTTTTGTATTCTTCCTTGCATAATGCAAGCACATATATTTAAAACAGACGCGTGTTTGAAGAGTAATGCCGGCATGAATTTGGATTATAGTTATAGTATGTTTGCCGCAGTAATGCTAGCTCTATGCAAGGTCAATGACTTTTTAGGAGCACGCAGGTTATCTAAGGTTGTTATACAAATAATCAGTTTACAAACATGTATTGTACCACATTCGGTACTCGGTTTATATTTCCATTTGAACCGAAGTTACTTTACTTAATTATACGACTATCATAAAAAAAAAATTCATAAACAATCTGACTTTACTAGACAGGATTTATTATGTTTACCGTAAACTAATAACAAATGCAATATGTGTTCCTTATATTTTCCATGTCTAATATATTTCTGTTAAAATTTAATACAGATAACATTTTACAATGTTTCATTACAATATAAATTTTTTCTTTCCTGAAAACAACTTTTTTTAATCAAAGAATTAATTATTTCAATTTAATACACAGTTTATGATTCTGCAATTAATCGCTTAAATTATTTAAAAATTAAATTTTAAACAAAGAACAAATATGCTTAAAGAAGTCCCTTATGAACTAAATATATATTAAATTGTACAAATATAAAATCTAATTAAATTAATTATGAAGTTAAAAACTATTCATCAAAACGTACAATATCAAATAAAGTATAAAACATTATTACGAGTTTATTCTGTAAAGTAATTCCTTCACTAATTGCACTATTGCAACCACTTTATACAACACTGTAATATTATAATTCTAACGGTGTGAATGTAAATATTTGAATATATAAACGTAATTTTGCATAACTTTTCCAAAAATTGATAGTCGAAATTCACAAAATGATCGGGTTAAAATGTAAAGCAAATGCTCTTGTGGTAAGAATAATATTCTTGTTACCGGAAAAATGCTCCTATTGAAAATGGAACGCTGTTGTTGTCAAAAGATTTTCAAATCATTTTTTCTGAATGCGTGTACTATAATTTTATAGACATTCAAACAATGAAACCGTAAAAAGAAAGCAATCATACAAATAATAAAACAAAAAAAATCGAATGAAGAACTAAAATAAAAATCTGAAATTATTCATCTAAAATTAAGCTTTTTAATGATTACATTTATATTGAATAAATAAAAAGATAAAGCATTTAATTTTCCTTCGAACAGATCAGAATTGTAATTTATTTATTTATTTATTTGTTAAAATAAGAAGCATTATGATATATTTCTAAACTCGATGTACAAAACGTAAGAAAATGCCATGTATTAAATATATATATGCATATATACAACACAGAGTTTTTTGAGTTGCATAAATAATCATTGACAATAAACAACAAAATAAAAATGTCATTATTAAGATTATAACAAGTTTGTATTGTATACAATTACTTGCAATCAACTTCGTCCCATTTCTATTTTCCAGCGAACTATGAAATTTGCGAACTTACCTTTCGCGATTTTAAAGCATGAACGGTATTCACAAAAGAATGATTTCGGAGTGAGTACAGTGTTGACCCCGCGATCAATAATCCAATGGCAGGTCTCAGAGTCATATTGCCACTCTTCACAAAGCACTTCTCATAACACTGCCTTACACTTTTAAATTTTGAAAAAACAATCGTTTTTTGCGTTAACAAGCGCACCGCAGTAGCCATCTTAATAGAGATGTTAAGAGCTGGAGACGCTTGCGCGAGAAATAAGAGGATGAAAAACAAATTATAATCTATAGATTATACGCAATGTGTCCAAAAACTAGTTTTCAATTAGATCGTAACGTTTATCTTACAATTTATCAAGCGATTACAAAGAACACTTGTACACTTTCCAACAAGTAAGAATAGAATGTTCAGATATTTAATTTACCTTCTATTAAATTCGAACTGTTATTAACATTCAAAGTATGCGTTTAAATTAATTGACACTAAGTATTGTTTAAAAATAAACAAAAAAAATAATTTATTCAAACGATATTTTTGTACCTTGTGGATGAAGTGTTTAAGAAATTGAAAAAATATTAACAGTGTTAGATTCTGATTTACATTATTAATTGTTTTTAAAAAATTACGTTCGAACTTAGCATTATTGTGATTTAAGTTTGGAAAATTAATGCAACGTCAAATTTAGTCTGGCATAATTATAAACAAATGAATATAATATATTAAACAGGCATAGTTTTGTGTTCTTTTAATGAATCAGACAAAGTAATACAAAATTAATCTATTTACGTGGAATAATTTATTCGGAAATATCATACAACTATTTTTCAAT
>JABFOX010002668.1:0-11164 GCA_022817665.1 Axea sp. ZL-2020 | reverse complement strand
TTGATCTGTAAACATTTTAAAATTAAAATTAAAGTTAAAATTTAAATTTAAAGTAAAATTTGCAGCCCAAGTATCAATAACAACAATTAAAATATTTACCTGTAATTAAAGGCAATAAAATCATCATTCATAACATTTAATTGATAATTGAAAATATTTATCCAGAATTATTTTGTATAATATGCAGGATTTTATTTTGAATTGATAACTCGGAATATCGTGAGAAATAAACATTGTACAAAAATAATTTCTGAAATAAACCTTTAAAAAATTTAATGATTTGATGAAATATACGAACTATATTTTACCTGGTATCAACATAGTAGAAACAAGATTTGGATAAATAATTCTAATTTCATCTTTAGAAGGTGTGGCTAAATTTAATCTTTTCTACCTCAGCGAATTTTCAAAGCGTATGAAAAGAATGACCAAATATTAATTGGTACGAAAAGGTTTATTGCGGATGAGAAATTGATTATGATAGTGATTGTCCAGTGTAATAATATAATTTATAGTATATTATAAATAAATAAATTGTTTTTATAACAAATATATGTATTGTTTTATTATATTATTTAATCCATCTACGTATAAGATTTAAGATATGGTTTGTTTTTTTTATGGTTTGAAGTTTACTCTCTTACTACACTGTTGTTAAGTTTCAGTTTTCTTCCTCATGTGATTGATTATAGTGGCACACATACATTGATTATAGTAGTACATACTTGTACTACTATATTCATACTACATTCCAAAAAAATTAGTTAAATAAACACAAATTTGTTACATTGAAAACTTTGGTAGAGTACGAGCAGATAAAGACTTATTGGAAATATTGGAAATTCAGGACGGTCTAAAACACTTAGACTCAATCTACATTTACATACCTTATTTTAACTTAGTTCTAGAATACATGATACGATCGGTATTAGAAAGACAACAAGGAGTTACAATAAGGAGGTGTGATAAAGGCACTATCCTTTGCAGTCGATATAGATTTAATTACAGACGAATAAGAGACATTAGGAGAAAATGGAGGAACCTTAATCAATGCAGCAAGAAATGTAGGATTAGAAATTAGCGAAAAAAAAAAGAAATATATGGTAATTAGTAGAAAACCAATCAAGCGAAAATCGGAATTACAAGTAGCTAATTTAATGCTTAAATTAGTTAATGAATGTAAATATCTCGGTAGAATGATCACAGAAAATAATGAAATCGATGTTGAAATCAAGAAGAGAATATACGAAGACGAAATATACGACTTACCTAACATAATAAGAATAATAAAATTGCGTAGACTCCAATGGGCGGAATATGTAGCACAAATGGGACAGAAAAGAACGGTATATAAGTTATTTGCAGGTAGACCAAATAGTACGAAACAATTAGGTAGACCGAGACGTAGATGGAATGATCACATTAGAATAGATCTTAGTAAAATCAGACGCGAAGATACACTTTGATTTAATTTTGATAATCGTTCAGTATAAAAGCAACCGGTATTGTATTATTAATTTTATAAATAATGAATACTTCAGTTGTTCAGTTTGGCATGTATTCTTTACTCTGAGAAGAAAACCTGGTATTTTTAAGGACTGCAAACTATGGGATAAATTCAACATGAACTTGTAATATTATGTTTATAACAATAGAAAACAAAAGCACACCTGCTCATGAAAATCTTTTAATCAGCATGTTACATACCCGTACATAACTTTTACAACGGAGGCAATCAACAGAGTTCCATAAGTCAGACCACAAAAGCGAGTAATATTTCGAAACCATTAATATGTAACTTGCGATTTTTAAAAACAGTACTTGTAAATATAAGTAACAAGTATTGGTTTAACATCATTGTCGAATATTGTTTCCATATCAATGACGAAAGTCATTCAAATATCAATTTATTATGCTGGTCCAATATGAGATACTATTACCAAATGTTTATGATCATTCAATGATATCAGCAGCAAATATTGGCTCAGTATTGACCAGTTATGATGGTCTGATGGTTATGATGGATATCATTAACCAGTGTTGGTCTGAACATTTTTTTTGTAGCACAGTATTAAGCCTTGATTTTAGCTATGAATGTAAAAAAATCAATTTGTAACAAGTTTCTAGAAATATGACTTATTTTATAAGTTTTGGTCCGCTAAATTGGATTCGTCATTTTCAATTCTAGAAATTTAATTTATGTTTTTTTTTTTAATTTTATTGTTAATAAACAATACTCTTCAATGCAAGTATACATTGCACTGAAATTATATAGATTTGTATGTTCATTTTATCAATTGTTCGTAATAGGTTTCGGGCCAATCTAGTCAGCAAATACTTATGTAACATTTCTAATGTAACGTTAGTCTAACCGTCAGTTGTGGATACATATAAAAACTAAATCTTAGTCCTACGTTACCTGTTAAATCAGTAAGCCAGTAAACATTAGTTCCTAGTGTTCATAATGAGCAATTTGATATTATCGGAAATTTATATCGGAACAGTATTGGCTTATAATTATTTTCTAACCGTTCTTTAATGATATTAGACCATTTATACAGTCAATATTAGGTAGTGTAAAACATTATTTCATTTTGATGATTTTATTAGATTCAAACAACTGTTACTTCTCATATCACTTTCATGTTGGACCAATTGTCCACGATTGTCAGGATTTCTACATGGGAGTACATAAGCATTAATGCAAAACTGTTAAATGCTTGATATAAATACAGTTTGATTATTGTAATTTTTTATAAATTAATTTTTGAAGAAGTTTTTTAATTTACTTTACTATATAAAAGGACACATTATGCAATCATAGTCAATTTTCCAATATTAACATTATGTAAATGATCAACTCAAAAGTTTGAATAATATAATATTGTATACAAGATATTTTCGTACTAGTACGAATATAAAAGTGATTAACTCGAATTATACAAATAATTAATCTTTCGGCGAAATAATTATGTATTTAACTAATATTTAAAATCTAACAATGTTGATATATTTATAAGATTTCTATCTATATTCTGAGTTTACTATAAGCTGAAGAATTTTTTCTTTTCGTGTGTACATCGGAACTCACGCAATGTCATAAAGCATTTATTCTAACGAGAACAGTTTGAAATAATTTATTGACGTTAAGATATTAAACGACTATAGTTAATAATGATTAACTTACAATGATAACTTTTGTTCTTATTAAACTTATGATGCCAGTACATTTGTGATTATCTTATGTTTTTTATATTGTATACTTTACAGTTTTAACACTGGATTGGTGTACAATATACGTTGATGATATGTAAAAAGAGTTAAAATAAAAAAAGAAATAAAAAGATAAAATTCAGAAATAATTTTATGCAATAATTATTTCTCAGATCCTACTGTTTTTTTTTTAACAAAAATTGAAAGAATGTACGTGTATATATACATTCAGTGCAAAGATCCACCTTGGCTCCGATTTTCTAATCGTCATAACTTCGTCAAACTACCACGTAATGACTTTTTTTTTAATTCGTACATTTATTTTTCATTTCCATCAATATATCTAAGTGTTACCATACGAAAACAAATTTACTTGTTTAACAGAAAAATTAATCAAATTTGCAAATGTGAGAGAATTTTGCAAAATTGTTGTTCATAGAGTCATGTAGAGTATTTAATTTTCTACAAAATCGTGAAAAAATAAGTTGGTATATTTAATTTTAATAAAGTTACCTGAGTTTAAAGGAAGGTCTTATTTGAAAAGAAATAACACCATGTTTGAGTGGTTTCATGAATATTGTAGACATTGTGCACTATACATTTTGCATACAATCAGATTTCAATTGCATCTTTGGGACCTAATGAGAATGAAATAAATGGTCGCATAAGAGATTTTGAAAGACTTCAGACAAATCTTTGGCAATTGGATGAAACATTACTGATTCAAACTTATGTAATTTTATTAAAATTGAACGCAATAATTTTTTTTCGCACCGGCATTTTAATTTTGCGCGATAAAAGGGCGATTTAAATCATTTGCTTCCAGCGTACAAACACACATACTAGGCACGTAATCTCTTCTTGATTTCAACATCGATTTTATTATTTCTCGTGATAATTGTACGGAGGTATTAAATTCTTTAACTGATTTAAATATTAAATTAGCTAGATTCAATTCCGATTTCTGCTCTGTTGGTATTCTTATGCATAACTATGTATTTTGTTTTTTCTTTAATAATTTATAATTCTGCATCGTTTGCCACGTTGATTAAAACTCCTGCATTTTCTACTGGTGCCCCTTCCTCATTTGTAACTAAATCTATATCGTCTACGTATAGTAACTCTATCACTCCATTCAGTGTCGCTCCCTGCTGATTTTTTAATACTGATCGTATCACGTATTCTAGAACTAAGTTAAAAAGCAACGGTGAGATTACGTCTCCTTATTTTAGGCCGTCCTGAATTTCAAAGGTTTCTAATAAAGTATTTACCTATTCGTACCCTATCAAAGTTTTCAATGTAACGAATTTGTATTAATTTCACTCTATTTTTGGAATGCCTAATAGTACTAAAATATTATACATGCGCGTTATTTTAACTGTATTTGTTTCATATTTTCTATTGTATTTATAGTTTATTTAAATATATATGTATAAAGATTATTTTAAAATAAAGAAAACAAACTATTATTTCAGGTTTTTGTTCCTTTTTATATTGTTATTATTTAAAAATATAGTACAAGTATTAGAGCAAGATACATTTTTGTTTAGTTATACCAACATTCATTCTCTCATTGTCATTACATGTATTTTTTTCATTTATTCAGATTTATAGATCAGTATTATTTAATTAAAATAATATTTATTTTTAGTGTTTTAATTTTGTGATTAATGAAAATTTCTTATTTAAGAATTATGACAATTTTTAATAAGAATATTTATAGAATTGATATTTAAATGATAAGAATATTTAAAAAATTTATAATATTTTATAAAAGTGTCAATTTTCATTTTCTTCGTAACAATACCAAATTTACGATAAGTTTCCACTTATTTTTTTTTTGTTCACAATTGAGCATGCCCGTGATCTAATTGCTATCATAAAGGTATGGTATATATTTAACATATAGTATAATTTAGTACCTACAACACACAAGATAAATTTGTTTCAAACATGCCAATAAACCGTGGTTAAAATGCTAACATTTTAAAAAAATGTTAAGGGTAAGCTTTTAGTTGTCTAACGTTGCAACTGTGATATGAGCAATGCATAAAGTTGAAAACAGTAAAAGATTATTTTGTAAAAATGAAAGGGGTTGAAAAAATCTTGAAACGTGTATTTTATAATAAAACACACACACGCATATGAATTAATACCCTTTCGATATAATATCACAGGTTTTTTGTTTCGTAAACTCGTCTAAATATTCAAGGGTAAATGCTTAACTAGGCCAGAGTATGCTTTAAGACAAAGAAATATATTTCTCCTATAGATATTCACTTACATAAAAGTAAAACCTACTTTCTGTGACTCACTATTTGCGTTTGAAGAGCATCTTAATCTAACAAATTGGATATAAGTTAATCAAGTTAGTATAGTCACTGAAAAACTGCCAACTACGCGAGAAATCAGTTGTGAAGACGACGCCTTAAGGTCAATATTCATTGCTTTTATTAATTACAGTACAAATATACTGACAGAAATTATTTAAGATGACTAAAAAGTTTGAGTTTAATTGGCAAATTGAAGTACCTGAACTTTTGAGGAAAGGTGCTACATTTGATCGCTGGTTTGAAGACAAAGATTCTTCTGAATATGAACCAAATTGTTTCTTCAAAGTTGATGAATATGGATTCTTCATTTATTGGAAAAGTGATGGAAAGGTAATAATTGTGAATAATTTCATAAATTGTTATTGTTAATATTGCTATTCGTAATTATTTAAATAATTTTATTTAAGGATGGGGATGTTATTGAATTAGCCCAAGTAAGCGATATACGTTATGGTGGAACGCCTAAGGTAAAATGTACAGATTATTAATTTAAAATCATTATTGTATAATTGTTAATTAAAACTGCACAATTTTTAGGAACCAAAACTAATTAACAAATTGAGTAAACATGGCACTTCGGAACAACTGGATGAAAAAAGTATAACAATCTGTTCTGGAGTTGATTACACGAATATTACTTATCAGCACATTGTATGTCCAGATGCTAAAACAGCAAAGGTAGTTAATCGTAATATGTATGAGTTTGATATTTATTTTTACATGAACGTTGCACGTGTTTTCTTTAGAGTTTTTTTATATATTGTCCTTATAATCTTAAAACTATAGTTTGTAAATTCGAATAAGTGAAAAATCGTTCATTTGTAAAACATGACTGGATATGTTTTTATTTAATAATTAAGACTGGTTCATATAATTGTAATAAATGAAAATTATAAATTTATCTATCAATTTTAATAAAATGTATAAGTAAATAAATTTTTACTTATTCACATTTAGAGAACAGCGAATTTTTATTTAATATGATATTTCATTTTATTAATTATAATTATAATTAATGTAAAATTTAACAACAAAAGTTTGGCGTACAAAATTTGTCGACAAATTTTATAACAATTATTTCAATCGCGTTAATGTTTAGCATTCTAATTATTATTATTATTATTATTTAATTTTATTAATGATGTAAGTAACTGGGGTTGCTATATAAAAATCATAGCTTGTCTTCTGTATTATGCGAAGGAGAAAAGGGTGGGAATATGGGAGGGAGGGGGGTGTTATTGCATTGGTTTCATTTCATTTCATGAGCTAAAAAATCTAGAAACTAATAGGAGATAAAACATTTTTTTGTCATAAATAAAATTCATTTTTCACCTCACTTTAACTCAAGAACAGTGCACTTATTTTAATTTTACACAAGTTCTTTAAGTTAACAAGTTAGAATATTTTGACAAATAATCATTGCGCGAAAAAAATTCCCAAATTAAGCTTTAATATTTTCTTCAAAGTTACCATTTTCTAATGTGAGATCTAAAGAGAAACAATCTTTAATAAAACATAATTTGAACAAAAAATTATTTTAAAAAACGTCATATATTTTGTAGCACAGAATTAAGATGTGCGATAAAAATCGGGGGTTCTCGTTTGAAATTTCGAAGTTTTCCAGCTCCATCTCAAAGTTGTAATTTTCAAACAAGCAGACAATTTCTTGAAATTATTAAATGTTCATTTGGAACATTTTTTTTATACAATGCTTATTTCTCGAGATATTCTAAGTTGTCAATAATATAATATATATTATTGACAACTATATATCAAAATAAAATAAACACCCTGATTTTATATGTTATGCATTTATTGAAATTTCTACACGTGATTTTAATTTTAATTGGTTACATTAATATTCAACAAGATTTATGTTGCAATTATTGTTTAAACAATTATAATCTTTTTTAGGAATGGCAAGAAGGATTGCGATTAATTACGCACAATACAAAAGCTAGCAATGTTTGCCCTACAACACAGCTGATGAAACAGTAAGATATGAATTAATATTTTAAACAATCTTTTTAACATTTATTTTATTACATAACGAGCATATATTTTGATTATATGCACGCACTTGTACATAAATATAATATTTCTGATTAAAACTATTAAATGGATTTCTCTGAAATTGTACTGCATAATAATTTACATTTATAAATGTCGAAAATATTTATTATAGTTGGATGCGTCTTAGTTTTTCTGTGGACCCAAAGGGAAAAGTCCCAGTGAAAGTAATCATAAAAACTTTCGCTTCAGGCAAAACCGAGAAATTGGTATACCAAGGCTTATCAGAACTAGGACTTCCAAGTGGCAAAGTAAGATAACAATTTTTTTAAACCAGTTGAAAAGATAAATGATTATTATTTTCAATTTTAATAAATATCTCTAGGGAGATAAAATTGAACCAGAAGCATTTACGTTTGAAAAGTTTTATTCTCTGTATCACAAGATTTGTCCACGGAATGATATCGAAGAACTTTTTCAATCAATGTAAGTATACCATGCGGAATTTATGTATACATGGCATTATTCATATATTTAAATTTTAGAACAAAAGGTAAAACAGATTTCATTGGGTTAACACAACTAGTCACTTTCATGAATGAAAAGCAAAGAGATCCTAGATTAAATGAAATTTTATATCCACTTTACGATGAGAAGAGATGCACTGAAATTATTAACGATTATGAGAGGGATGAAAAAATGAAGAACGAAAGTAAGTTGTATTTTGATTATATTTATTATATAATTTGCAACAACTTGTAATTTTATAAATAATGACAGTAATTTAAATATAAATTAAACATGATTATCGACTCTCTGAAGTGACTTGATATTTACAATTACTAAACTAAAAATGAAAAATATGTGTTGTTTATTATCGATTGATAGTACAAGTATTTGAAGTGTTACTTGATACGAATTTAATAGCACAACAACTAATTCGCTTGAAATAAATTAGGATACTTAAGAATTCATTTTGCAAGCAGCTCATTTTATGAAATGAAATTTGCAGATGAGTTATTAATCTTAATGACGAAGCATACGAACCTTGAACTTCTACAATATTATTTAAATTGAGGCTAGACATAATAGTGTTATGCTAATTTATTTATTAACGCTAATTTTTAATTCATACGCTTATACTGTTTTACAAGATTAATTGTATAAACATTTTAATTAATAGAAAAACTAACAAAGGATGGTTTTATACGATATTTAATGTCTGATGAAAACGCTCCAGTATTTTTGGACAAATTAGACGTATGTATGGATATGGATCAACCTCTGGCTCATTATTACATTAATTCGAGTCATAATACCTATCTTAGTGGACGCCAAGTAGGTGGAAAAAGCACAGTAGAAATGTACAGACAGACATTACTAGCAGGCTGCAGGTAAAGAAATGTTTTACGTTTTAATATTTCAATTGAACAATTTTCAATATTAAAAAATTTATTATTTGTAGAGTAATTTTTATATTAAATAGTTTAATACGTTATGTACTGTAGAAGCTTCATAATACCTTATTTAAATATTTGCCTAATAATTTTAATTCACGTTTTTATCGTTGATTCCAACATTATCGTTAATTTACCAACATTTTATCAAAAAAACTGTCTTGTGCATCACATTTGTTTATTTTATTTAATAAAAATTAACCAAATGCAAGCATTATGAGTAATATTTTACAATTCATTAGTTAGTATCGATTATACTAATAGATACTAAACATACATTGGCGTTTAGTATCTACTCTTAATGATATGCAAATAATGTGCCGGTTACAAGTGTCAGGCTTGCATTAATGAAATAAAATTGTTTTTTTAAAACGTTGATTTCATAGGAGTCAATAGTAAAAAGTGGATCAATATATTTGGTATAGTGTCAAATATTAATTATTTAAAAAAACTCAATTGTTGGTTTTTAAAGGCCAGTAATATATTATTTAATATATATATAATATATTTTTTAACTGAAAATAATAATTGAACTTTTTGTATGTTATAATATATATTTATTGTAAATATTGATATGTATTGTATGTAAAAAAAATTCTTTAGGTGTGTGGAATTAGATTGTTGGGATGGCAAAACTCCAGATGACGAACCAATCATTACTCACGGAAAAGCCATGTGTACGGATATATTGTTTAAAGATGTTATATATGCTATAAGGGACTGCGCCTTCGTCACTTCAGATTACCCTATTATTTTGAGTTTTGAGAACCATTGCTGTTTGAGTAATCAGTATAAACTCGCCAAGTACTGTGACGAAATTTTTGGAGATCTTCTTTTAAAAGAACCTTTGCCAGATTATCCAGTAAGTAAATAATTTGATGAAAAATAGTTTGATTAATTCATAAAGGGTAAATAAATTAGTCATAAATAAGTTATTGAAATATAAGAATTTGAAATGTAACAGAGTGTATTTTTAATAATGAACAAATCTCTGAATTTACATTGTTATATTTTTAATACAAAATTACTATGTAAAATGTACTTTTATTACATTAACATGTAATATAGACATTTGCTTTAACAGAAAAAGAGGACGACTACCACTTGATTATTCTAATTTTTTTTTGTAATAAATTTTATAACTGATTATTTAATTAGGTTCGCAAACAATTGTACCAATAAATTAGTCCAAATCTAATTCAAAATTTATATATAACACATTACAGAATAACAGCTGTTATTGTAAATATTAATGTTTAATATAAAAATGATAAAATAGCATTAATGATAAACATTGTAATTTTAGTTAGAGCCAGGTCATCCCCTCCCGCCACCAAGTGCTTTAAAACGAAAAATTCTTATAAAAAATAAAAGACTGAAACCAGAAGTGGAAAAAGTGGAACTTGAATTGTTTCGGTCTGGACAATTTGTAGCTAAAGACGATGTTGTAGAAGATGCAAGTGCTGCTGCGCCTCCTCCTACAGATACTCCTAAAGTACAAATATTGCGTTAATACAATTAAATTAATTTTCAATTATACATGGGAATAATGAGAACTTTTATATATTGCAGTAGTTTACTGCTTTGTTATTAACAGTAATAAAATAAAGTTAACTCATCGTGTTCTGATAATTTTTAATTATTTCGATGAGTTAAATTTAGGAATATGTATAATAATTAAATTCTCTTTCATAATTAAAGTAATGAAAGAGAATAACTAGTAGATGCACACGATTCCACAGTTGTAAAAAATGTGTATGACCACTCGGATAAAATTTGTTATATATTAAACACACGAATATTGCTGAATTTATGTATTTATATTTATTTATTTATTTACATTAATCAATAATCATTTGCAGTTGTTTGTTTATATATTTATTATATAAATTTATTTTATTATTTATCAGTACCACATAAATAAGCAATTTTTTTAAATATTAAAAATAATTATTTTAATTTTTTTTATTATTACAATTAAAAGATCAACACTCTTATAAGGTTAAAAGAAACGGATATATTATCCCATACGATTGTATGAGCAATTGTTTGTAATATTATGTTTTACTAATGATGCCATGTAATTTTTTATTTCGTATATTTAGTTATAATCATTCAGTTATATTTAAAACAATGTAATAAATGTTTTGA
>JABFOX010002667.1:0-11164 GCA_022817665.1 Axea sp. ZL-2020 | reverse complement strand
ATTATTGGTGCATGAAAAATTACATACCACAATTTCAATTGTTTTTAGGTACTAAAAACATACAGTTTCGTTTACTGATTGAAGCACCTTATTTCAAACACAGATTGTATTACGGTGCTCAATATGAATAATTTTATTATATATTTTTACTTCATTTATTTACATCAAAATTTTCGGGTTAAATCAGCTTGACCGATTCCATATCAGCTGTAAAGTTCATTCAACTGCTATAAATAATAGTTCTACTTGGTTGCTTAAATTTGCTAAATCACTGAACTCAGTGCAAGAAAATGAAGTCCTTTGTACATCACATATGTTGGAAGTGTATAAAAGTAACTATACCAAGTACAAAAATTGTACTTGGAGGCACAATTTATTTACTCATGATCAATTGTAAGTAATGGTGTTCAAGTTTTGTATCATTTTGGATTTCTTATAATATCCCGTAAAAGTGAGAGATCTGATATTCTTGCTCTGTATTCCAGCTGTATTCAAGAAACATGTGAGAATTAATAAAAAGACTTTTTTTCAATCATGTAACACTAAAAATTTCACTTGTAAATCGTGTAATCAGAATTGAGGTGAAAACGAGAGTAAAAATCGTGACGAAATACGATACTGCACAAGAGTATCACAATGAATTCCGATGCAGAGCAAATGCAATAGTACGGTTACGTGGCGGTGTATAAGGAGCGTCTAACCGCATCTCAGTATCTCTCTCACTATCTCTCTCGCTCGCTTTGCGCCGTATTGCGGAATTCCAAGAGGTCAGGAATGCAGAATAGTCGCTCGAAATACAAGCCACCTATCCATCCAGGTCGTTGACGGACCCACTGACGCGAGTAACATAACGAGCTGAATAACGAATTATCTATTTAGAGTAAAGCAACGTCACCTCCAGTCAGCCCGTCTTTTGCGCTTTGTGACTTCTTTCCGTTTATTCGCGAAAACTTTCCGAGAATCTATTTCCTTGGTTAACTTTTCTTTTTTCATACCAACGATGATTTAAAAAAGAAACGTTAACATTATTTTTCATCTTTTATGATAAATGTAATTATAGCGGATATAAAATATTCAGTGTGGGATATAAAAAAAGTAATTAACTATTAAACATTTCAAATCAAATTCAATGCTATTGTAAACATTCATCAATATTGAAAATACACTTCAAATAAAATTATATTGAAATAACAAAGTAAAATATTTACAACAATATGTAAACTGGTTGCAAATTAAATATTCCACTGTATAATTTTATATGAAACTATCAGAACCCATAATCAAAAGAATGAAAACTTGTATTTTTTGTATAGAAAATAAATAGCATGTAATGCACTTTTTAACCAGACTATGAATTGCTTATGGCACACTATGATAGAATCATAGTCACATAGACAGATTCAAATGTTTGTATCAATGAGTATAGCATTAACCAAATATTTTAAACGCGTATAAAATATTTTATAATCCTTATATCAACCGTGCTTTTAAAATGTTAATAATTCGTTAAGGCCATGAGAATAAATAAGAATTATTTTTTGCATCGAAAAAATTCTTTTTGGCACTTTAAATATGTATATAGTTTAAAATTTGTATCGGTATTTAATAACAGTTGTTCAAATAATGAGTGATTAATCATTAACGACAACGGAGATTTATCACGCTTCAATTTACCGCAGTATTTAAAAGCGAAATGGATTATCCAGGAGATCGGAGTCTGGTTGATTAAAGTTTCAAACGCCCCGACGAAAAATAACTCTGTGGAAGAAAGGTTCTCTGTATTGATTTAAATTTGATCACACAAAAACTTTTCTTGGTGAAATCCTAAGCATATAGCTCAGAAAATATACATTTTAATAAAGCGAACAGATCATCAACACGTTCACTTTGTCTGAGTTTAAAGACGTGTTTGTTTAAAAGTGTTTATATTGGGATTTTAGATAAATTGCATACACCTTTATTGTTTTTCTCTACGAATATAAAAATGAGTTACGGATCTGAATAAGACCATGCATCATCAATTTGTGACGCATATTCATACTTAAATGTTATAATTTATGCAAAAACATATAATAACATATTGTAAATTAAACTAATTTCGAATTTCACTAACCGATAAGTATTGTTTAGTATCTGATTACAAGAATTTTTTCTATCAAAGTAAAGGATTATTACAATCTAGCTGAAACGATTTAAATAAAAGAAAACCAAACTCGGTACGACGGAATGCAAATTATTCTCAGTTATACTTCATTAAAAAATCTTTTGCTTCACGAAACCTGCAACAGTTTTTGTATTTGCTTATAAAACCACTTGATTTTCTCAGATTGATAGAAGTTAACCGAAGGAAGTGTTATATGCAACCGACGGCTTGTCATCTTCGTAATTTGTCGGCTTCGTAATTTCCTTTGACGGATTTTTTTTAATTAACAAAATCGCACGGCGATGGCGGCTCCTTCCCTCCGACTCGCATTATTTTGAAGCACCAGTCGCGATACGAGTCGACGCCGTCGAGTACTTTGAATTTGCCCTGACTACGTATTAAACAGCTCTAGGAATATCCTTCTTGAAAGGTCAAAAGTTCGCCCTGTCGGCGTGCGTGTACTTTGCTGCGTGACATCTTCGGAGGGTCGAAAGCAGCGGCACACCCCGTTGCTAAGCAACGCGGACCGCTAAAAGAGCCGATCTCGTCTCCTTATTCTTCGCCCTTCGTCGTTTCTGTATCTGGGATTTTTGTTTGAAATCGCACATCCCGTCGAAGCAATGGGTACCCAAGTGCCAAACCACTTCTCCGGCTTCCGCGATTGCTGAATCGCTTTCTCGATCCTTTCGTGCAACAGTCTTGCAACAGTCACCGGAAAAGAAAGGTTAGGGAAGCAATTAAAAGCTAATTAAAGCTGAAAAAATCAATTGACGTGTTGCCTCAAGCATGAACGAGATGAACTTCTGGAAATGCAATTATAATTTTCGTATGAAACCAGTCATTTGGAAAAAATTTTATATCTGTAAAGTGAAAAAATTCTACTGAGAAGCATGTTTTGAATCGCGTAAATTAAATATGTAAAAAAAAATGCAGAGTAAAAACAATACAAATTAATCAAAATTTAAAAATGAATTTTAAAACCATCCTTATGCTGATTTAATTGATCTTTTTGTATTTTAAAAACGATATTTTTTTCGCAATAATTTTGCGAAACTTCAGTATTTTAAATTCCCTTTCTTCTCAAAAACAGTAAAATTTCTTATTCTTCTGTTCACTTTTATGCATTTTATACTATTACGATTCGTAATGAAATTAAAAATATCTCCGTTCTATTATAAAAATTTATTAATATTTATGTTAAAAAGAGAATTCCTGAAATTACCTACCGTGATGCTTCATTTCATACTTTTAACAATAACATTGTTCATAAAATATAATATAACAAAAGACGAATAAAAGTGTGTGATAATTTAACATTATTAATAAATTATATGCAAATGAGTAAATAACGTGAAATAAACAAATAAAAAATGTTTTGTGCATTTGCAGTTTGTGAATTTGATTGTTAAAAATATAATGTTTAGTTTAGAAATTGAAATTTCAAGTTTTTCTATGTAACCAAGGATGATGCCTCGTTTCATAATTTTTCTCTGAACTTTTCTCATCGATTTCAATGTTTGAAACATCAAGTAAAATTCTGTATAATTAAAGTAAGTACTTATTTTCAGCTTGTTTAACGTTCGAGTATTTTTAACCAAGTCTCGTGTAGATTCTCGAGGGAAACGGAAGTTTGTCAAAGAAAAGCAGGAAAGTTCGAGGGCTGCATTGTAGTAAGAGAGCAGCTCGGAGGGTCGATTACGGAGATTAAAGATACAAGCGCGAGCTAACCATTCGAACGAAAGATCCGATCAAAACGACCATTTGTGCCTCAAGTATGGAAATATGCGATCAGCGAGCCGCCATGGAAATTGCACACGAGAGAGTGGCTCTTTCCTTACATCAAAGCCTCGTTGGATCAATTTGTCATTCGTGATTTATAAATAGACAAAAAAGTCATTTATATCGGCTTTTCTTCTATTTAATTAGTTGCTCGTATCATTTTAATATATCTACCATTGTGTCTGTTGATTTAATTCATGTCCGCGTTGTGTTAAGATTATGATCTATAACGATTTATGTGCTTATATTTACAACTTTATTTCACACATTTGAAAGACAATACGAGTAGATTAATTAGAATGCGTATTAAATTAAAATAAAAGCAAAAGTAAATTACAGAATTAGTGTATGCAAAACATTGTTCCGAATTGTTCAATTTGATGCAATGTAAAAAAGCTTTATTGCTAATAAACCGCGTTTTAATAATCGATAAAGAATATAAATTTTTTATCTCGAATGGAATAATAAAAATGACCAAAAAGTTCATATTTCGAGCATATTTGTTTATACGTTTAAATATAATATACATTACATTTAAATACAAAACAATACATATAATATTTAAATACGGCAAATAATTTATATCGTAACCTCTGTAACAATACAATTTTGACTCATAATATAACTATTTTTAGTACGCGTATATAATGCCTCAGTAATCACAAGCATTATAGTAATATTGCGATAAAAAAATGTCTGCGTATTATTTTTCAGAAGAATTAAAAACATTCTCAAATTAATAATATAAATTTGCACTTGAATAATTATCTTAATAAAAGATTCAAGAATTGTCAATTGCTATTAATAATGTTAGTGATAAATAATTAAAATAACAAATCAAACTATAATTAACAGACCATTAAAAATAATAATCAATATGCATTAATTAATAATTAATAATGTTCGATCAATAAAAATAATTTAGGAATAATTAAGATTACTAATATAAATATAAAATGTTTGTATAGTTTAAAAAAAACAAACAATCGTTTTATTTATTTTTTCTTGTATATATTTTATAACAATCATGTACAGTAAATGTATTTTAAAATCAATCAAATTTATTATATTTATTTTAAGAACCACGGTGAATCAAACTGCTAATGAACTTTATTAAAGGAACAATTAAATTTAATATTTACCATTTAATGTGCTAGAAATATTATTTAATTTTATTAGGTAATACATTTGCTGATTTCGCTAGAAGTAACTAAAGAATTTGATCATTTTGTTATCTTATACTAAATATGCTTTAATATAAGATACCAGCGTGTTAAATTATTGTGTAATAAAATCAGACATTTTTATAGTACTATTTTTAGAGTCATTTTTTTAATCAGTTTGATTAAGTAAATTATAGATTGTTTCTTACATTGATAAATATTCATCAGCTATTTAATAGCATATCATTTCTAATGTTTGTATTTAATTAAAAAAATGTAATGATAAGAAACATTATATATCGAAGATCATATATCTACCTCTTATCGTTCTTTGGAGCCTTTACCATTTTTTCACGCGCACGAAGGCGTGTGTTTTAATTTTTGCTTTCACTTGGCATATCGCTGACATTTTATACCATTTCTTCCATTTCTTTCGTTCATCATGTATGCTCGAAATACGCCCTAGGGATTCACAGAGACATTGTTCCTCTTTGCCTTCGCTCGGGTTCCTCTTTTTGTATTTCCCTCACCGTCCTTTTCATTTTCAAGCTGCACTCTTTGCTTTGTCTTGCACGCGTATTTTTCCATTTTTCTTCCCAGCATAACTTTCTTCCTTTGGCTTATTCTTTTTATCGCCTTCTCTACATCTTAAGCTACTCTCATTTCAAATCCAGTCAATATTCCTTTTGTAGAAATATTTTTATACCCAATGAAAAGGGATGGAAGAGTTTTTCGCCGAACAAATCCATTAAATATTCTGATTTATAGATTCGAAGAAAGTTCATTTATACAATACAGTTTTTGTAAAAGTAATGTAGAAGCAATTATAAAATATATTCGTTCAGTTATTTTGTCAGAATTATTATATTACGAAATTCATTAACAATAATAAAATGATTACTAAAGTAAACATAAAATCATCATCATTTTTTTAAAGCAATAAAATAATGTATAATCTAAATAAAAAATTTATAGAATTATTATTTAACTGTAATTAAAGTTTGCTCTAAAATGAACATGAGGAAATTTTTAATAGAAAATACAAGATATATTTAAAAAATAAGTAGTTCAGTAACTGGTAATAACAAATTTCATACATTTAAAAAAGTAAATATATTTTTTTATTTATAGTTAAAAATGTAATTTTTATAACTATATTTTTCGTTCACTCTGAAATATAAAAAATCGTTAGATTTGACTTTTAAATGACCATTTTACTTTTCTCTCGATGAATACGAACAATAAAAATCTATTTCTGTAATTTTACGATTTTTATTAAAATTTTCAATAAATCTGGATTTATCAAAGTAATTAATTTAATAAATATTATTACTGATTATTTAGTATAACACGAAAGAAAATATATCTTCAATTTTTCAATTACAACTATTATAAAAACATTTTATCAAAAGGACCAAAACATATTTCAAATTTTTCATAGGTTTAAATGTTGCTTTTATAATAGCAAAATTACTGAGTATCTGCTTCTCGTAAAAAAAATATTCAGATTTCAGTCTTAAATGAGGACATTATCAAGCTTTGCCCAAAATAAGCACTGCTTCGCGTTTCAGTATCGATTCTCAATTCCGATCATATCCATATATCCATAGCACCCACATACCGTGTTTACGAATAAAAAATTAATCTTGCTTTTGCAATCAGATCCAATATTTTGCTTTCGTTTCAAGTGGAATTTTAAAATCATGGAATAATGGTGATAAATGATATAACTGAAATGCTTGATTGAGCTAAGTAATTATTTTTATATAGAAAACCAGGATACCATAACTATGTCATACAGAATATTAGCTGTATGTAATGTTATGTATTTTATAGTTAAATGATAAATGTTAAAACTATAATTCTGACTTTAATAACATTTTACACTGTTATAACTAATTTCTGAGTTGAAAAGGAATTATTTTGTTGTAAATAATTACCTCTTATTAACATTTATTTTGTTTTTATTCAGAAAAAAATAATTTAAATATTCATTAAAACCATATTATAAAGCAATATTTAATCTCATTAAATACTTGTATCAAATGAAAAGTATCTCATATGAAATGAAATGGGCGTATTTATAAAGTTCTGTAAAATTTGTTCACGTGTCAAAACTATTTATTATACTATTTTTTTAATGAGTATATTCATAATTAAAATAAACAAATTCAGTTTACATTTTATAAAAAAAATGTACCTAATTACGACTTTTATAAATATTATATGTTTCCAATGGGAAGATTAAATGGCTTGACTGACTGTACAGATTTTATACTACTGCCCAAGCATTCACCCAACCCATTACTTTCACTTTATTTATCAAATATAATATTATTTTATTTTAATTAATTAATTAATTAATTAATTCTCTTTTATTTCTCAGTTTTTTTTTTATTTTATCGTTATAACAGTTTCATTTTAACGTTACTCGATTTAATTTAAAAGAATTTTAATTATTCCAAACTGATATAATATACCAATAATATAATTGCATTAATTTTATAAATTACAGTTAAGTGAACAATAATTGTCAGTTTTTTTTTCACTTCCTCATTAATTTTACTTCAACATTGGAGCAATATTAAAATTATTTCATTAAAATTAAATTTATTATTAAAATAAGATAAACCGCAATAACTTTTTCACAAACAATTGGTAACTAAAAATGTTAATTTCAACAATTTTTAACATTCTACTTTTTCAAGTTTTAAAAGAAGCATATATATACGGATACTGTATAATAGAAATATATACATTGTAAATTATATTTATCGATGATATGTAAAGTGAAAAGAACTTAAATACATTGTCTTTCTGAAGTTAAATGAACAATGACCAAAAGTTTTTTTTCTTTCTTTTTTTATATTATCGGTGCTTCAAATTTCATCATGAAAGCCTAGACAACGTTCGGGAAGCTGGCCTCTTTCAATTACCGGTCGATTTCAGTCTTGCACTCAGTTTTTTCAATTTCTCTTTTGTTGCAGCTTCCTATATTCTGTCTCTCTTCGTCTTGGGAATTGTACTAATTTCAAACTAATCACACTTTTAGGTTTTCAGTTCTACGAATTAAATACTACACTAAAAGTCAGTTCTCTTTAAATAAATTTTTTATCCGCTTTATATTATTATAAAAATGTAAAATTCATGCAAAAATGTTTATCAAGTTTGAATCGCTGTCCTAGTTTTGAGTTAAACAATAATAAAGTTGAACGAAAGTAGTATCTCTTTTAATAGAATTTTCTTTAGTTTATTAATTTTGCCAGATCAGAAAAAGTTGAACGAATTTAGGCGTATATGATTAATATATTTGATATCGTACCTACGCTTATTCCCTATAATCGAATTTCAATTCCAGTCGGTATTTTTTATGCGAAGGAAATGAAGTAAACAAAATTCATGTGCTTTTTACAAATATTAAAACTTTTACCATATAAATTAATTCTTTTATACTTGCTATTGGAAAAATTGTTAGGTAACGTAAATAAGCATTATCATAATTATTGATAAAATTAATACACATTTTACGTGTATTTAATAATTAATGAACTAATTAAATAATGCGTGCTTGATAATTAATTAATTAATTAAAATTAAATACTGCATTTTTTGTAATAAGAGATAAATTTTTGTCTTCAATAAGTGTTGCCGTTTATCCTGTTTTTTATCATTTTGATTTAGTAAATTTCATTATATCAGTAGAGGTTGTCATATCACAAAGTTTCATTATTAATTAGCGAGTAAAAATTCATTTCACGTATAAAACGTATCATGAGTATCATATCTTTTGGGATTTTTTTATTACTTTTAACTACTCTTCTTTATGTTATAATTCCTGAAAATGTTGGAATAATAAAAAAATAATACTACAAGTTTAAAAAGTACGGTAATTTGTTCTTTTTCATAATAAATACTTTCTTAATTTAAGATATTAAAAATGAAGGTAAAAATATCTTGCAAATAAAAATTATAACTTTTTTGACTACGGATCATTGAAGAAAGATAATTTTATTGTTATAAAGAATTTAGACAGATTTGATTCTGAATCAAAATATGTTTCTTTCAATCAGATTTATGAATTTACCATTGTAAATTATATTCTAAAAATAATGGATTATAAATTATATGATTAATTTATTTCTTCAGACTATTTAGTTATTTTAAATAAATCAATTATATATTTCCCGTTAGATTGCAAAAATTTAGCTAATTGTTTATTTATAATATACGCGCACTGTTTTCAATTCCTGAATGCTTAAATTATAAATACAAATTTTATCATTATAATAAGATTTCCAGATTTTGGACATTAAAGAAAAGTTATACGTTTTTATAATCAGGAAAAGTTTTGTGGAGTGCAAAATATCTTTACAATATACATAGTTATCGAATTATGAATTCTGACGCTCTCTACTTTGATACATAATACTTTGATATTTTTATAAAAATGTTGTATAAGGAGGAAAAATTTGTCTGAATAGCATATCCGGTTTCTTAAATTATGCGAGTTTAAAGCTAAATGCTGAATGTATCATCTTTGTTCGCTTAACTAAATAAGTCAATGTTTTGGAATATCATGCTGTCTAAGGAAATATAACAGTCATCTTTAGATGTCGATTATGTAAAAACACTCTGCAACCGTCGTCCATCTTCTAAACGCTTGTTTAATTATTATAATCTCAACATACACTCACAGTCATAATTTGTCGTTCAGAGTATTCTATTACCATTTTCATCACTTTTATGGTATCGTTAAAAACTCCATGGTATTGTATTTTTCAGGGGATATTAGATTCGTTTTTACGAACCAAAAATGTTGAATTCATTGCAATTCTTCGATCTCAACAGTCTGATAACTAATAAGAAAAACAATAACAGTTAATTCCTCGGACATAGTCCTTTTAAATAAATAAAAAATATTAATAAGTTAATAATTCAAAATTTAATTAATAAATAATTCATGTCCGGGCTACGGTTAAAACATGTTATTATCAAGGAAGACAAAAATCAAACGAAATATGAAGGCGTCTTTGCCTAACTATCCGGAATGTATCGAGTATTCTGTCAAATTTATATTTATGATAATCAACACTGTGAAGCATATCAGATCAAACTTTCATCTTCGAATGAATGCCATACCGGCTTGCTAAAATGAATGGAAGCTTTTGCAAAGAGCAGTGATTTTAAGATCCCTTCGTTTATTCCAGACGCATGGGGGTCTCAGATGAATTCAACCAAAGTCAGTACTTTAAACCCCGGCAGCTTACCGTGAATATCCAAGCACCACGGAAGAATTTGTTCGGTGTCGTGTCCGTCAGTCTCCACTTTTTTTTACAAATAATTATCAACGAAGCGACAGGCAATGTGAATTTGTAGAAGAAACAAAATAGTAACAATAACATGATATTTAAGACTAAAAAACTAAAATTAAAGAATTAAATAAAAATCTTACTATACATTACTATCATTATTTCATATTCACTTTACATTATTTATACCATATCTTTAAAAAATTAGAATTAAAAGTCTTCGTTGATAAAACAACATATGAACTATATATTTATTTTATAAGTGTAATAAAGATATGATATATATATATCATTTATGCAATATAAATGCAATTTTTCGAGAGCTACTTTAAATTTTCTTAGTAATAAAAATTCCTAAAACAAGTTTAGCATTAAAACTTCTGTTATAAAGAATTTGACGTGAAATACTAAAAAAGCTTTATATTCATAATCGCAAACTTAATTTGTTGTTTATTTTGTTGAATGAACGGGATAAATTTAAAAATACGAAATAAATATAAAAACGTAAACTTTAAAGAAAAATAAATACAAAAGAACAAAAAGAAATAAATTAATTGATTAACATAAATATTTATAAATTCTGCTTTCAAAAGTGAATAGATTAAGACTAAAAAAGTTATAACATTTGGAATGATTATATGAATGTCTATATATCAGTGTTTCCAAAATATTTTTCTACAAATTTCGATATCATATTTTATATAAGGATTCCATATTAAAAATGCATATACCAGAATGTATTTATTCAGTGTAATATATAATAGAGCATG
>JABFOX010002666.1:0-11165 GCA_022817665.1 Axea sp. ZL-2020 | reverse complement strand
AACGAGCGCTTTCGTACGCGATTTAATCGGCTTTAAACGGCATTAATTGGCCGAAAGCACGGGTTTACCCGCGTCGAATAATTTCGCAATTCCCGTAATTAAGGATGCCATCAATTCATCGCGTTAGCTTTTTACCGCTTCGTAATTATTTGATATGTAATATTCGCGTTTTGCGAATCGAACGCGATATAAATACATCGACGGAACGATTTCATTTTCATCGTCGTGGTTTATCGACCTTTGAATCGCTTAATCGTACTTGCCTCATTATTTTTTCAGCGCGCGTTTCTGCGGGTTTGTATTAAAAGTATCGCGCTGACAAAATTGCTGCGAACAACATCGAAATAACGGTGAATTGTTCGTTTCAAAAGACAGCGAGTGGAAAATGGAGCTCAACTTTTTTAGTTTGACGAACAAATGTTTTGCGCAATTAAACGAATTAAAGTCTCAAATGTAACTAAAAAGAATATTTCATATAACTGTTTCTGGTGTTAGGTAAGAAATTAATACGTCCGTCTTCCCTGGCGTGCATTCTCAAGTTTTTAAATTTGTTATAAAAGTATACTTCGCTGAAATTCAACGGCTCCGACTTCGTAAGCATAAATGTTGAAATCTTGCGCTGTATGATTTATAATAAATACATCAAGAGACAAGAGTCAAAATGACGCGCAGTGGAATTTTACAGAAATGATAAAAGTACATTTCGTTGCAAAAAAGCTGCAGCACGAATTACACTGTAAATGCATGTACTTTTTTTCTAACATA
The DNA here is from genome assembly GCA_022817665.1 of Axea sp. ZL-2020. Lineage (NCBI taxonomy): Eukaryota > Metazoa > Arthropoda > Insecta > Hymenoptera > Scelionidae > Axea > Axea sp. ZL-2020. The sequence continues at coordinate 10,400 of JABFOX010002666.1, read as the reverse complement.
TTTTGAATGCAAGTAGGATTTTTAAATTCAAAATTGAAGTTTTGATGTCACATTAAAAATGTCATATCATTTCTTATTGTTCTTCAAAGGCGTCATTCTTCTATGAATGCTAAATTTCAAATTCTATTTTATGTTCAAATAATTCGTTTTATTACGTAATTTTTATTACGCATTTAGAAGCGCAGCAAATTCAGTTTGCAAACGTTATTGCTGCACCATCTCAATGATTTCGTTGCACATGCTTACGCAAACATATTTTTATGCGCACCATTCATCGCTTCTGATATTTGATTTTCGCGTCGAAAGTTATCTTTGGCCAAAGAAAACCGATCAACAAACTTTTAAACTTGTAACGTTTCAAAAATTGAAACTCAATGGTTGGATGTTGCAAATGAATATTGCATTGCAATTAATCGGCAAAAAAAAAAAATGTGACTCGCAAATTCGTCAACAATTGCAAAACGCACCGCAACTTTTGCGCCGCCCCACACCGGAGTTACGGTGCGTCATTTTTACGCCTTTTTTTTTTTTTTCAACTCCTCTATTTAAAACTTACCAGTGGAAAATAGTGATTTTTTTTCTATGTTTTGTTGTTTCTCTGTGTATTTTTTTTTTGTTGGTTTTTTTTTTTTTGCATTTGACGCTGTACGAGAATGTGTTTCAAGGACTGTGCTTGAAGAAAATGGCTGCGTCCCTGAAAGAATATATAGACTCCTTTCTACGCCACGGCAGCCATGTTACATATCCCTACCGCGGAACCACCTCACCGACAGTAATAAGTTTCATCCCCCGCGTAGTGAGCACCAATTATGAACTCGCTGAGGTCATAATTAAATAAAAAATGTAATTTCACCCCCCGATACCCTTTCCACTCGCTTTTAACTCTGTTTCCATCTTTCGCTGTACTTTGACTCCTGTGTGTTCTTAGATCACTTCATTTTCTGCAAACGACTATATTTTCAAGTACGAATTTATATTCAAAATTAATCAGAATATAACTGATGTTAAACACTAAATTTGAAATTGAATAATTATCTTTGGTCGATTCTGTTTTTACGACGCATAACTTTACTTAGAGTAAATTAGAAAATATTGGCGCAATATTTTATGCACATTATACGTTTCACGTTGCAGTTTTATGTTTCTGCTCTATTATTTTAATACTAATAAAATGCTATGAAAGCACAACTGTATATTTTTATGCAAATGAAATTAAAGATGGCAAATTCATTATTTCTGCGTATCAATTTTAATTTACGTATTTTACATTGATGATTTTACACTTCTTTTTTTTTACCGCATGAAACACTGCGGGGATAATAATTATTACAGGTGGTGTTTCGTAAAATAAAAATATTGCATTATTATAATATTCAAATTGTAGTCAAATTCATTTGTATTGATTCTAAGGATAATTTAATGACTTTAGTAAACATTTGCAGGAAAAACTATATATTCATTTTGTTCAGTCTTGTTAGTGCAACAGTGCATATTTGTTTGAAATGAAAAATTATATTTAAATATATATTTATCTTCATTTAGTACGACAAAATTTACGTTATAATTCTGTACGGAAAATTGCTGTTTAAAATTTTTTAATTTATCGTTGTTAATAATATTTCTGTTATGGAACATTTTACCGATAAAAGCAGAGTAAATATGTTTTTAACGCGTTAAAATTTCTTCTTACAAATTAATATAAATTAAGAAAAGATGATATTAATTGATGTTTTTAAAAAATTTGAGTTATTAATTCATTTTACCAATTACAAAATAATAACTTTTTAATAATATTTCAATTCATAAAATTAACATATGATTATAATATCAATACAATTATAAATACAAGTTTTTTTTAAGACAAATATAATAATATAAGTTTTGTTACTTTACATGTGTAATAGGTAAATATTGAAATGGGACAAGTTTGTTAGCAATTTGTATTTTAACCGACAATGATTAGAGGTTTCAATTTATCTGTATAGTTTCTCGCACAATTATATTATTTTATATATATATACATAAACAGACACATAAATAAACATTATTTTTACAAAAATACAATAACCTATTGCAAGCACAACATATGTAAATTTATTCAATATAATTCATATAAAAATGGAAATTAATGTTCAATGATTTAAAAAAAAATGGTTAATAGCTTAATTTGAACTGCAAAATGTTATATTTTATACACTATACTTTTATTGGAATTTAATTCGGTTTTAATTTATTAAATAAAATAATCACGAAATGAAAAAAATCTATAAAATTCTAGTTAAGAACCATAAAAAATGTGTTATAACTATAAATTTTTAATTAATATCCATAAAATTCAAATCACAATTTCATGTCGACTTTTGAGTAACGACATATTTTATGTTTCTTGTTTACCATATAATATAATTTGAACATTCATTGCGCAAGAATATATTTAAAAACAACTGAGTTTTAAACGCGAATAAATTTACTCCTTACGAATTCAATGATCTATTATCGTATTACATGATTCAATGATTTTTATTCACTAGCCATTATAACCGTTTAAAAAATGAAACACTTTTGTAAATAATGTTCAAACAATTAAAACTGTTTCGATTGAAACGAAATTATACAAAATCAAAGGTATATCTAAAAATGAAACTAGATAAAAAGCTGCACATAATTCTTAATTGATCAAACTGCTGGTATAATTTTATGTTCAATTCGTATTTCAAAAGATGGCTTCTAATGAAACCCCAGACGTTGATCTTCACCGAAAATGTGCAAGTTTAAAGCACCATCTACCTACCTACTGTTCATGATTGTAATTTGACATTCGAAAACTATAATTACAAATACTTCACACATGCGGGACTTAGTAAGTAGAAGTAATTATGTGTGTGATTCTTCTACAAAAGTATTATAAATTTGGTGAGAACAAAAACGACGCACGAAATATTGTTTGTGTAAAAAACAATATGTAACTTGAGATATGAAATAAAAGTATCAATGAATATAAGGTGGAAAGGCGAGTATTGGTACACGACACTGGTTGCTTATATTGACAGAGAATCGAAATAAATCCATTATAATTTGTGCCAGTATTGACTAACAATTAATACAATGGTGGTTTAACAATAAATAGTTCATTCATAAATATAAATTGAAATTATACAAAAATGTGATAGGCCGTCTATAATGACTACAGTAGCCAAAAATTTTTAGTCTGAATATGCTTGAATTTATGTGAATTAATGAATTGATCAATGAAGTAATTGTAGTTTTAACATTTGGCAATATAACAAGTCCGAGTTTTGGTGGCGTGGTGTACTATTTATATTTTTCAATGTAAACATTTTTATGGTATTTGTATGTATAAACGAAGTTGTACATATACACATAATAAAAAAAATGTATCTTTCTTTTTCAACGCAATCCCCGTAGCATTACGTCCAATGATATTTCCATATTATTAAGCCAATTTCTTTACGTGTAAAATAGTTTATTCATAGTGTACATCACTGTATCATTTCTATGAAACCTTTGTCATCCGAGAAATTATTCGAGGAGAAAAAGAAGACAGATTAATCTGAATCAAAGGGATGTCACCCGCACGTAATTTATCTTACTTTTCAAACACCTTCGTAACATGGTATAACAGCAATGTTTATATTTCAATTTCAATTTTCACAAAATTAAGATAGTTTGTAAACTTGAATATTATGAATCTTTATAATCGAAGTATTTACAGTTTAGTGCCAAAGTATAAAACCCGTAATTTTCTATCCACACTTCAAACCTTTGTCAGGTTTTATTTTTTATTTATGATTCTCTAGTTTTATGTTATATTATGGCTATGTGCATACCAATGTGTGTTTATTTTATTTGCATGCATATAATTGTTTGCTAAAATATATAAATGAAGATAAAAGTAGTAGTATATAAATATCTGCGACCCTTATTTTTATTGATTTTTTGTTATTTCAAGTATGTCTTACAGAATAATAGTAGCATCAAAGGTCGTATTCAAATAAAGTTAAAATGATATAAGATGATGAGTTTATGTTACATAAATATAATTTTGTGTGTAAACATAATGCCAGCATTTCCATAGCAAAAGCTATCATTTAAAAGTGTTCTAAGTTTGATTAAAGTAAACATTTATTATCATGCAGAAAATGCATTAGAAATGTTTTTGATTACAAATACATTTATGATCTATCAAACGTCGCTTACATTAAAGTTTAAAGTATTTTACAATGATGTTAATAACTTCTTCCAAACTAACAGATAACATATTATAAACGTCATAAAATTCCAAACTTTAATACGTTTGATACTTAAATTCAAATAAATGTCTAACTTATTAAAGCTTGGAATTCTATAACGTTTGCAATGCCTTATCTATTAGTTGAAACAGTTTTATTGACATCACTGTTCTCCCACGGGAATACATTACACAACTGCTGTACTAATACAAGTATTTACTTTGTAAGAAAAATTTCTTTCGTGTAGCTGATAATAATAAAATGTGACCAACAGACTCAATATTAATTGATACTTTTTTTAAAATTTACAGTTTTTGTTCTTCGCTGGTTGACAGAAATATGAGATTTATGACTAGTCACACAGGTTGCTGGAGTCTAGACACATGTATTATCAATGTACGTATAGTTATGAGACTCTCATGCAATGACAAAAAGTTAAATGAGACATGATTGCTTTTTTTTATAGTTGTTTAATCACGTACTTTTTAATTAAAGATAAATTTATGACTAAAAAAACTGAATAGACAATCAAAACTACTCTGTATTCTGAGTGAAATGTAATGTTTCTTACACAATTTAAAAAAGGAAATTACATTAAAATAACGAACGATAATAAAAAATACTTAAAGCATCTCTGTTTCTTTTATAGATAAATGCATAATTAAATATACTGCAAGGAAAATGGCTGAAAACTGCATGTAGTAAATTGGTCTATGCCACATTTTAATGTAAATGTAAAAATATTAAGGTGTCTTAACATTATCAAATATGACTCGTGAAAAATATATTTTTGTATTAGGATTTGTTTTATATATTTTTTCATGAACTTCAATGCTTTATACGAACTAATAACAGAATTGTATAATGTATTCTTTAAATTTGTAAAATAATAGTTTATAATAGCAGATCTTATTATAGAATAAAAATATTATATTCTGATTACATTGAAGAAATTAGGACTATCCGATCAAATCTGATCATATATAATAATTTCATAATCTCGAATTCAGATATGGTACAATGAGATATGGTACAAATAAATACATGATTCCTAATCAGAACCTAATAATATAGTTTCAATAACAATTTACTGACAAAACAATATGATTTCAGAGCTGATCAATGATCTAAAAATGACACATGATCAAATTTGATCAATTGTAATAATTTCATGAAGTTTCGGAATCGTAACTTGATATTACGATTCCAATCAAACTTGATCAATAAATAACTACAGATCGATAATGATACGAATTAAAATAATTAAAATTGATGAGAAATGATAAATTCGCGATTGTATTTTATCGTGAGATTACAGAATTCTCAGGATAATTAACTCTGGTAATTCAGCGATCAAGTTTGGTTGGTTTATTTTATTATTTTATTGTTTTATGTAATTTTGTAATATATATATATTATGTTAGCTAACATTTATGTTAATTTGTGAGTAGGATGAATGGCGAATAACAAATTAAAGATTATATTTTACATTCAAATCACAAAATGATCATAAGTAATCAGATATGAATAAGAACAGAAATATCCTCATTTTTATGATCAATATTAATTCGTTACAAATTCATAACCAGAGTTTGATTTTTTTTAAATGAAATAAACAATTTTTTACGTGGAAATTACAGTTAAATTTTTAATTAATATCAATAAATTTTAACGACCAATTTGTCTGGCAATGTTGTTTACAAAGCTTACATGATTGTCATGACGTTTCAAGCAAACTAGTGATCCTTTTCTAATCTAATAATAAAAATACAAAATGCTGATATTAGTAATAATATATAACTAGTTTATTACAGATATCAATTACAAATATTAAAAACATTGAAATAATTTATCTTGTTCAAAGCTGAATTATTTTATGAATGAATAATTATTACATATATGAATGTGTAAACAAATAAATACATATCATAAGTTAGAGAAAATTGGTCGCTAAAATACATTGATATTAATTAAAAACACATCACTAACGTTAAAATAAAATATATTTAAGTTCATTGTGCCATTTTTTTGGTACAAGAGCATTTATTATTTAAATAATAAATAACAGTATGAGTGGCACTGCGTTGCATTGATTTTAATAATAAATCACCGTTATTAATTCGTATAGTTATTAAACTGAATGCTATTAAGCACGCTATAAATCAAACGTTGTATTTATGTACTACAAGAGTGATATTTAAGGTGCTTTTTTCCGTACATTCAGTCAAATCAGCTGCAAAACTCGGCAGAGTGCAAATCAACTGAGATTTTAGTTATCATTACGACGAAGTGAGTTATCAAACATGCGAATGTCTTATTGTGACCATTTGTCCATACAGCTTGACGTCCGATTGCATCTGTTGCGAGGGGATAGCGCTAATATTTTGCGACACTTCAGAATTATCGCATCTGGAAGGAAGAAGAGATTATACGAATCCTCTAACGATTTCTCTAGATATTACGTGCACACTTGAACGCATGTACAAGTGGCTCGCTTTTATAAGGTACTTATGCCGGAGCTTTACGACGTGCCGACAGTCGTTCAGACAGACAGAAAGACCACTGTGGGATAATCAACACTCGGGTCCAATGGACATCTTATTTTCATTCAAATGTCCGTTCCCTTCTGACGAAAAAAGTCACCTCCGTTCATCGTTTCTTATCGGGCTTAGTTTAGCAATGATATCGTGCAGGTTTGCGAAATATAAAATGAGTCACGCCACGAGAAATAATTGTCGCTCGAAAGCTTAAATCCGCACTTGAGCAGTGCAGCGAAATAAAGAATACGCGAACTAGAGAGATTTGCTCACGACAATTTAATATCTCTAATTTCGCGCGATAATCCCGTAATTTAATTAAGCGCTCGTATAAACGCGCTAGGAGTTTTGCTCCTGATTTCGCTAACTCGATTATAAACTTTGCGCTTATTATCTTCAGCCCCAAGCTCCGCGATCGGCTGAACGCGAAGTTACCTTCAATCTGTTATTATGCTCGCTATGAGAAGCTTAGATGCTTTACGAGAGCCGTTCGGAAAATGAAAAAGTCAATCGCAATTCACGTGTTTCTTTCCTTTCTGTTTTGTATTTAAAGTACTTCATAAGTGATTAATTTTTTATAAAATAGTTAAGAGGATTAGTAAATGCTCGTATTATTTTAATAAGGACGAATTAATGATCTCTTTGAAAAGATTATTGAATGATTAGAACTGGTTTTTCTGGAGACGTATTACAATTTTTTGTTATACTATCAATGTTATTTTTTCTAAATACACTTTTATGTGCTGTTTGATACAATGTTACAATTCATGTTACTGTACATATGTATTTTAATTATAAAATACTTTAATTTGGAATTCTATTTTAACATAAATGTAATTAGAGTGATTACAAAAATTAATAAGTAAATTGCTTTACTTTATAACAACTCAAGTATGAGAGACGTTTAGCCATGAAAAGTGTCAGTATTATTACTACATATATTTTCATAATTATATTAATTTTTATAAAGATTACAATTCTTTTAATATATTTCAAAACATTAAAATAATTTTTTTTTACTAAAGAAGTTGGCCTTATGTCAGAAATACCAAAGTATTGATTAATTATTTATAAATTGTATAAAGTATTCTTCGAAAAATCCAAATGTTGAAAATAAATCCCAGTAATGAAAATGCAACTTTTGAAAGATATAGATAAAAGTTCTAGATTGAATTACAAAATTTGCATCGGTGTAGTGCAATATTTAGTAAGTATTAAAAAATGAGTGATTTTAGTGTCCTGAATCTGTTCAGTAAGATTATGAAATTAAGATTACAGCATTATATCATAAGAAAATAAAACGGTTAATAATATGCGAATGCTTACAAACTTTGTTAATTAATGATAAATATTAATCTGCTTAAAATTGAAAACTTTTCTGACACCTTGTTCAAACATATAATATAATAATAAATAAGAAAATATTAGTTTTATATTAAAATGTATTGCAAATAATTTAATACTGTTTATTATTTTTATTATTATATTGTTTTCGATAAATGTTATGAATTTTAAATGAGTATAAATTGTAACGTAGATTTAGTCTGTATGAAATTTAGTGAAAGTATTCTGGCATCGACAGATAATTTTAAACGTTTTCCAATGATCGTTTAATTTTGTCACCCAACAGATTGTACAAAGAATTATTTATTGCCGTTACAAGTGTTTAGCTACGAGTTGTCTAATTCCGGTTCTTTCCTCACACGGTGGATCCCTGGCGTCGAGCTGTTTTTTTCATTTCTTTAAAATTGACTTCCTACGAGAAATGTTTCCTTCGAGGGCTACTTATCGACTTCCGTCAGCAATGCAATTCGATCACATTTTATATGTAAACGTCACTTGAAAGTTCGGTTTTTAGTTCTTTTTTATCGTGTAATATTATCTGCTGAGTTATTTTTTAAAACAAAATCGATGTTTTATAAAATTAAGTTTAAGATCAATATATCATAAGTATTATTATATTTACTTATTTTATTGAGTTAAAGATGACAAAATATTAAAGAGCAAAAATATAAGTAAACAATTGAAAATTAAAATGTTAATTTACTAAAATCCATAACTTTACAATTTAATACTTTATCTTGCTTGTTTTGTCAAATAACATAACAAAAATCACGAAATATGATTGATGTTAAATGTGCAAAATTAAACATTTATATTCAAAGAGGAAAAAGTGTTCTTTTAACGATTGTACAATTGATCGTAAATTAATTTTCGTTGTCAATTTGAAATTGAATATTATATGACCTTTGGTCATATAATTGTAGCGACTTAAGATTGAAAAAGTTGCTAATAATTCCATAGCATTAGTGGAACATTTCTTTTTTCAGAAGAAGGTTCGATTATTGTTATATGCATAATATCTAGAAGCCATAAACATCAAAGCGTTTAGGGCAACGATTTACTTAAGCCCTACTAATGAGTTCAAAGTTAAATCACATAATGAAACGTCAAATGGTGAGTCTCTGTACATTTATTCCGTATTTTAACTTTTGTATGACAAAATAAAATATATAAAAATTACGCATTGAAATTTATTAATATAGCACAGAATTAGGTTTTTGTGCTTAAAGAACCTTTCTAGTGACGACTACATAATTGACTTTAATGCTATTAATGTTTACAAATCCTTACTTTATTTCTATGTACTTTTATATTATACTGTATTTGATTTTTATTATATGTATATATAATGAGTATTTATATTATACTCCATTCGGAGTTGTATAAATTTCTTTTACATAATGCTGATGTTAAAATGTATAAGTTTTTATATCATGAGTTTAATGCAAAGTATATTAAAAATATCTGAAACTGAAAAAATGCAATGGTTCATGACAACGGTGACCATTTATAAAAAATTAATATATTGTCTCATAACAATGAACTTTGTGGTGAAAGCACAAGAAAATATGTTTCAGTTCTGTTTTATGTTTCAAACGTATCCATAAAAATTAATAATTCAAAAGTGTCTTTTCATTTTAATGGAAGTGAAATAAATTATACATTATTATTTTTGGAGTTGCAAACTAACAAATAGTTATATAACAAGATTTTAACCAAACTTCAACATTTACCGTTTCTTATTTAACACATTATTTTATAAGTAAAGTTATTAAATTTATTTATTTAGTAAATAAATTAAAACTTAAAATGTATTTGATCTTACTGTTTAAAAAACATCTGTATAAACTTGAATAAAATACAAAATATTTTTATAAATAATTCATCAAATAAAGTTCATTTATATGCTTTTCAATGTAACTTACAGAATAATGAACATTACAAGAGTAATTTAATAATTAATTAATTTCGTATTAATTATTAGAGAATCTGGTACTAGTTCGTCAATAGTCTGCTGGCAATTTGCCCTGTTACTTTCGTATCATCTTTGAAATGAGTCATCTAAATCAGTAAAATTATTAAAACCATTTTATTTAATATTATTATACTATAAATATATTTAAATATGAAAATACAAAAAATAATCTGTAATATATTCTTACGGAGAAAAGACAATCTGATAACAGCCTGGCAGCCGACTGAAAAATGTCACTAGACGACTACCAGGATAAGACCAAATTCTTATTTCCATGCTTTTAACAATCTATTT
>JABFOX010002665.1:0-11166 GCA_022817665.1 Axea sp. ZL-2020 | reverse complement strand
ATCAAATACAGTAAGTGAATATATTAAATTGCCAACAAAAATATATTATATAAAGAATTGTTTGAATAAATAAAAAAACTGCAATAATATTTTTAATATTAGAAAAAAATCTGTAACTTATTTATTCAGAAATGTTACAGTAAAATCATACATTTTATTCAGAAACGATTCATTAAAAGAATCGATAACAATACTTCAGACAATTCTAAAGTGCATTGATAGATTTTAATGAAAAATGTGGATAAGTTGCATACCACTTGCTTGAAATATTTTTACGATATATCTTTACTGTTATTGCTACATCAATATCTGTAAAGAAAAATAGTATTCGTTCTATTCAGTGGTGTACCCCTACGGTTAATAGAAAAGTAAACAGTATTTATCTAACATTATTTATTATGCACTTAAATATTTATACAAAATAATGTTAAATTACACATTTTATTTTAAATATGCACATTTTAATTATTCAATTTTTTTTTTTTTATCAGTATCATTAAGCAAGCATATTTTCAATGACTGTACAGTCACTGAATCTAATATCTAATGCGCTTGTTATTATCCTTCATTTGAACAATTTTTTCAAACAATTTTATATAACAAACAAAATTATATAAAAATAATTATCAAAAAATTTTATGAATGAGAATTCATATAACTTCTCTATTATATTTATATTTTCTTGTTGAAAAGTTTTGATCCAATTTTTAAGACGTATCAAAACAAGAATATTTATTTTTATACGAGTTTTATATACTTAATTTGAATTTAACTAATCACATTATTAAATTAACATATCAATATATAATTAATCTGAAAAACTAAAAAAATATTCACGCAATGCTACATCTCATGCTTAACAAATTTTCCTTATAGTAGAAGAAATTATTTCCTACTGTGTACAGAAACAAAATCTTCTTTGGAATTTTTAAAGATCTATTACTTTATTCAAGTGAACCTTTGTATTAATGTGGCAGTTTTCTTAAAGAATATGATTACAGAAAAGAACAATAATTTAGTGATATACATAAAAGGTTGCCTTTTTGGGAACTATTTTTTTAGGCAAACGATGAAAGAAAAAATAATATATATGTCCTGTATATATATCAGATATATTAGAAGTGTGGAAACATTTGAATTTCCCGAAAAATACTTTCAAAATGGGGCAAAAAAAATTTGTTGAATATGTTTTTAAGAGGTCTTTAATTCTTAAAATAATAGTAATTTTAAGCTGTGATAAAAATTAAAAAATTATAAGTAATTATTTAAATAAATTCGTCACTTTTTGACGTAGAAATCAAATCCGTATTGACAAATAGACATTTTTATCTAATATTTTAAAGTTTTCTCGTATATAATTAATACTTTTACCACTATATGCTTATTTTATTGAAATAAATAAAGAAATTAATAAATATAAAAATACGAAGTATAATATAAAATAAATTAATAATTACATTAATTTCAATACATATAATTTGTGTAGTTTAAGGTTAAAACTAAGTAACAAAATATTACTCAAATTATTTTAAATACAAAATAAAATTTTAGTTGTTATTGAAATTTCACAATTATGAATATTTTTTACTAATAATTTTCAAGTTCAAGTTATTTAACGAAATGATACAAGTTTGAGACAGTTTCGTGAAAATTGTCGGTTACATTTATACTGCGTAGTTTTTTCTCATTTTTGTGAAAATATGCGAGAAAATGTTTAAAATAAATCTAAAACGTGTAAAACATTTGAATATTAATTTTTATACATTTTATTATTACAATTTTATAAAATTTTATAAAATCAATTTTAGACTAAATGTTTTTACCGAAAAAGTTGTGTAAATTATTGTAGGGAAAAATAAACGTTCTTGATAATATTCAGATAATTTTAGATATTTACTTAAAATAATAAAACAATAGATCATGTGAGATTTGAATTTAGAATTTCAGTATTGCCAACCTTGTAAGTTACCTTTATACTGAATTTTAAAAACTAATATGTGAATAAATGAAGTCTATTTAAAATCAAAATTATGATAAAGGGACAAACTAAGTGTTCTGTTTGTTATTTTTGTTTGAAATGAAATACGTATCGTGTAACCTCCTGCAAGCTTGAAATTATTTAAAGATACTAGAAATATTATTATATTTCGGAGTTATTTGATATTTGTATGCTAAGCTAACCTTGGCTTAAACGATTTATCATTTTGTTTAAATAAAAATAAATTTATTGAATGGTTGATTTTAATGTACTTTTAAATTACCTTTATATATATAATATTATTTAAATAAATATTAATTATTTAAATTTCTTTTGTTATATATAATGAACAATAAACATAATAACAAATTGCATAAATGCATATATAAAAATATAAATAAATTATATATTATCTAATTTCAAAATTCTAAGAGGCGAAATCGAAACATGAATCATGTATTTAATGAATCAAAATAAGATATAATTAAAAAAAGAAATAAGATTAAAACAACATTTTATATCAACGGTTTTTAATACGTCTCTATATATTCTGTTATTTTACATATTGAAATAGTAAAATATTTTTGATTATCTTACGCCAGAATTATTATCACAAAAAATTAAATTTCTCAGATAATGCTATTATATGCACTTTTAAGAGTATAACATATTAATTCCACATTTTAATTTTATTCAATATCATTAAACATCATTAAACAGTCGTCGTTTCACAATTTTTCAACAAATTTACATTGGTTTATAAAGAAACATTTAATTGCTCAGCAATAACATTGTTTGTATTATTTAATAATTTTTGTGCAATGTTTACACTTGGTAAAAATGAGTTGAAATATTCAATAAAATTAGCAGTCATTTCAATGAATCCTTCAAGTTGATTTCACATATAATCTCTTGTACTCGGAAAGACAACACCCTACAGGATAATTAGAACTGAAGTTATGTTCCTCTTCATATTTGATGCCGGCGCCCGCAGTTACTTGCGAACTAACAATACCACTATCGGGAACTATAGTCTTGCAAAATAAACCTGTGAAAAAAGCCTTCGAGCCTCAAGTCATAAGCTTTGCGAAGTAAACGAGCAAAGTGCTATTATTACTCACATTATTCCACGTTATTTTTATTAATCATTTTGACCAATCGTATCGCGCCTTCAAATAACCGCGATGCAAAAAACTGCAATCATCAAAATTACACTTCCTTCTTTATCATGTTTCTGAAACAAATCTTATACTAATAAATAACATTAATTAAATAATTGATAAGTCTATTAGGCCAACTCAATATCTTAATCACATAAGATTTATTTTGATCGGATAACATTACAGATGTTATTTATTTTAGTTATTCCTTTAATCATAGTCTGAATATTCTAGAAAAAGTAGTTCAAAGGTCAGCAATGCGATTTAAAGTCAGTACAGCTTTTTATTCTGCAGTGGAAAGAATAATGTGCAAGATCTATATAGGAAAAAGGTGCGAATTTTACATCACGAAGGACACTGATGCGTAAATATTAGCAATGAAATGAAAATAATGCATCTTTATGCTTCTTTCTTTCTTTCCAATGTCTACGCGACGTTATCTTTCACGGTACAAAATTAGCAGCGTTTTCGATTCTGATCTGGTACACGATAATTCTTTTTTTTAGTGTAATCTTGCATATCATGTTTCTTCGGTGCGATGTAAATCAAAAATTGCAAAATGTACATACATTTCAACCATTTTACACATTTGATCAAACATACTGTATAAATTTAAGATGATACAAATGGTCGCGTATCAGGAAAACGAATGATTTTTGTCTGTTTCGTGAAAAAAGGCGATGAAATAAAAGTGGGATTGCAAAACGTGCATTCCGTTACACGTGCAATATAGATAGGTTTTGGGTTTGATTTGGCAACTACCAGTTGCAACACTAATGGAGCAAACTGACGGCAAATAGTGGCGGTTATCGTTACGAGAGAAGTCGGCAGTTCTATCGACAGTTGCGTAACGAATTAAACGATCGGGTCTCCGGATTGAGCGAGAAGTCTTCTGTATCTAAATCCTGGTAAGAGGATTCGGATAGTAACCCTTGTTACAAAGGGGCTCTTGCATTTCAAAGAAAATATTTACTTCGGACGATTTACGTCGATGACAATTTTCTGATTGCCGGTGTTCTCACGGAGGGGAGCATTTGGCAGCAAACAATCACTTTTTATGATTAGGATTTCGTAGGCTTCAGGAGGGAATTAACGTCGAGAACTTTGATTAAATATTACGTGATTTGTGAAGACATTTTATAATGTTTCGTATAGAATTTCAATAAGAAACAATGCATCTTTATGATTTCCGGTGCTTCTGTAACCAAAGAAATCTGCGATACAAAACGTACCTTAAAGAACTGATGTTTTAAAATCATCTTTACATATTGTAATTATTATGATTTTTTAAAATTATTTAATTCATAAAATGAATCAAATAAAAGCAAATTTATGAGTAAATATAAATGTAATTAGTGCAGGCCAAGGTTAACTTCGACATATTTTTCTTTTCGTGTAATCTAAAGTACAAAATAGCACTTCTAAAAAAAAAAAAAAAAAAAAACAAAAATTTGTAGATGTGCTGAATACTTTAAAATGTATATATAATTTCATCTTTATTATTTAATATTGACGGTGTTGTTAAATTAATGGCGGTCTGAATTGTAGTAAATGGTTAATAATTTAAAAAGTTAAAGTAAAGCAAGGGTAATTCAACGTGGACTAAACAGTCATTTGTTGACAAAGTTGTATATTGACAATGAATGTTGAATAAAATGTGAAATGCATTCATAAAATTTTATTTATTACTTTACGACAGCTTCCATGTTTTTGTAATTTTCTTACCATCTTAATTAAATCTTAATTAAATATCTATCTTGTTCTAATAACTAGCCTGTTTATTTATTTCGATGTTAAAAAAATTGTTTTCTAATGGCAAGTTAGTTTGTAATGAGAACAGCCAAACTTTGATTGGTGTATCCGTTTCAGGAAACAAACGTCACTTCGAATACATAACAATTTCTTTAAATCTTTAAGAAATATTACCGCGATATTTCAAACAGAACATAAATGGAAGTAACGTCATTGAATATGCACCCAGTGACTAAAAGCAACCAAACTTTTATACGGTTAATGATATTTTTAAGCTATAGCAGTTTGTACGATTGGAATTGTTTTACTAATATATAAACGAATAAATCTCATTTTAACGTGAATTTTTTAAATTGACATTAAAATGCTTTTATAATCTTTAATGAATTTCAGTTTCTGTTGATTACAAACTGAAATCGCAAAAATGATATACAGAAAGAAAAGAATTATATTCTTCCCATGAAGGAAATCTATTTCTTCATACTCAACACAAATCTGACTTTCTTTTATTTTTTGAATTTACAATTGAAACTATGTTACATAATTTAATCAATTGATAAATGATTATATAAATATTAATTTTTATTTTATAAATAAATATATATATATATATATATTATATAATATATGTTATTATAATAAATATTATTTATTTATTTTATATTTAGAATTTTAATAATACCGTGAATATAATTCATGTCGTGTACGAAAAAATACTTGTTAAACGTATAGCAACTCCAATATGTATTTATATCTTGGTATTAGGAATCCTTTTGAAAATACAAGATCTTGCAATAAAATGTATTAAATGCACGTGTGAAAATACTTTTTCTTATTTATATTTACACGTATATAAATTGTATAAATAAAAAATGTATATGATTTATGTATAATGGATTTCATAATTTATCAATCATACAATGATTGCATATAAGTTATTTATGAATTATGTATAAATCATGTACGGATTATCCATGGCATGCAATCTGTAACATATAACATCAACAACAGATCCAGATGCTGAAGAAATATATCACTGAAAACTGATTTTTAATGATAAAACCATATAAATTAATCAATAATAAAAAAATTATCCGAATAATAAACCAGTTTGCCGTGACAAATTGTTCTAACGAATGTATGATTATATGCGTGCTTCTGCTTTACGTGACATCTTTTCACGTAAACACCTTTTTAAATCAGTTAAAATTTCTCACTTCGAAAGAAATGAGAGCCCGAAACGTCGAGCCTCAATCAAAGTTCAAATGAGCCGAGAGACACTCGTACGCCAGAATTTCGTGTCAAAGCCTCATCTCGAATCCCGGAATAAACGGCTAACAGCCCAAAATTACCATACTTATTGTATTTGTATTACAATACGCGCGACGCCTTTCTTTGAATCGTCAAGTGTTGAGTTCGCGCTCCCCTTAATTTCGCGCAATTATCACAACGTATTTTCACCGTCCCCTGTCCAATCTTGTGACGCAACGGCATAATGATTGCGGTTGCCGTCAACCTGCTTCCGCGTGGCGCACATCAAAATTGAAACGTTCCTCATTCCACCACTCGACTTTTACCACCGACTTTTACGTGCACGGGTGGTCCATTTATTTTGGGGCACGCAACTCTTTTTCTTTTTTTCCGTCCGCTTCGTTCTTACACGATTTTTCATCGAACAGAAAATGTAATTACCGAAGACGCAGTCTTTTTTTATTCGTAAAATCATTAAATTATATTTAATTGAAATTGTGTTTAGACATCTTCATCCCAAATTCGTTCTCTGCGTGTGACTGCTATCTGAAGAAAACTGTCACTTCTCTCACCTCGTGAGACAAAGTGTGGTTATCTGACTAATCGTCCTTTTATCTAATTCCGGACAAAACAAATTATAACTTTCCACTGTCAAACTTATCGACGTCGAAACATAATTTGACAAAGAAATTTCTTCGTTCAACTGGAAGAATGTTCGAAGGGGGTCTCGCACAATCGAACATAAATAATTCTGACAAGATCGCACGCGTGTCAAACATTTTAACCTCAAGTGTTTTATGTAATTTATTAAACATTCCTTAATTCGATTAATCAGAAAAATATTCAATAGAATTTTCGGGATTGTAAAATTGTGAAATGGTTGATACAGATAGTACAAAGAAAAAAATGCGAAAAAGAATTTATGTATGATTCGATTACGGTATAAATGGTAATCCGATTTTTCGCGTAAAATGATAAATACCCGAAATTCATTATCAACGTTTCGGTGAGCTGAGATTGTTTAAAAGCGCATTGTGCATCCGCATTGTATGAAGATGCATTTGATGTGTCGAGGCATGAAATTCGATCGCGTTCACAATGTTATGTGACACGTGAATTTCGCTTCTGGTTTCGTGCCCGAAGGGAGCGAGAAAGCAAGCGAGAAGAAAGGTGATCTAAGGAATCGAAATTCTGACTGTAAGCCGGAGCGGTCAAGCTGAGTTCTTTCAGATGCCTGCGGGGAGGTCGCCGCGGGTGATCGATTTGCTTCCAGCCGAGTGAAAATCAAAGCTTCGATCTTAAAATTTTTGCCCCGAGTGAACGCGGATAGATTATATCAGGTCAAGTTATATAAAGTTCTGCTCGTTTGTTTGTTTTTTGTTTTTTTTGTTTTTTTCACACGATATGCATGGATAAAAAATATTTTCAGTAATTATTTTCAAGCGTGTGCTATCGTGTAGGATGATTATTTTAATCAATCGGATTATTGAATGGAAACATTGATATGCAAAATGTTCATTATTATAATTTTGTGTTACAATTTTCATCATGTTTTCATTATTTAATTTTAAACAACAGATTTCGTAGTTATTTCGTATGTTACTTCTTTTGAAATAAAATATCCTTAGATGCAGTAAATTTTCAAAGTATCACGAGTCTAATTGGTCTGGGCAAATTAATCGTTTTAATTTACTACAATTAATTTAGCAAAAATAAAACAAACTTGTTAGAAAGGAGTACGAAAGCTCTATTTCACGATGCCATTTCTCATGGTCAAAATTTAAGTGGCAAAATAAATATTTACTAGCTTTTGTTATATTGTAACAGATATTAATATTTCTTCTTATGATTTAAGTAGGATCTGATGAATGAACAACATTTTATATATTTCCTTTATAGTTTTGATGCTATATGAGAATAAACTTTACTTTCGATTAAAGAGAGAAACAGTATTTAATTGATGCAATGAGAAAAACGTTTCTACAGTTTTTACCGAACGTTGAGCAATCCAAAGACATAAGGAGACATCGAACGATATTCCCCGTATCTTTGCGGTAAGGTTCTTAATTTTAAATGTATTTTTAATGCACGTTGTACCATGTTACATAAGAGATTCGAAAATATTGAACTATTTTTTTAGCTTACTAAATTAAAAACCATCAAAGGACGATTTGTAACAACAAATTGTAAATTTAACATTCGAAATAGAATATCGTGCATGATTTTTTGTTTGTGGGTGAGTATCAGAATTTGAACAAACACCACAGATAAGTCGTAAAGAAACAATTTTAATGTTCTTTTGTGAAAGTTGTGGTTAGGGCTATAGGTAAAACTTTGGCTTCATTTTAGGCTTCATTATGGTTTCACTGTGAACTAAATAAGTTGATATTTTTAATCAACACAATAAATATGTCGTACTCGCTTGACATACGAATATAAAAATAAGACCATACAAACAATTCTTCTATTAATTTTATTATTAGAAAAGCGTTCGTTCTTCATTGACTTTAAATAAAATAATTATGCAGTAATACATTTTTGAACAGTTTTTGCATTCACAGTACTGAAGCATAAAACAATACTGTAAGCCTTTTTTCATTCAGAATTTATTCCTACATTACAACACGCAGCAATTTGTCACATTCAGTTTTCATGTGCAAATTAACGTGATTAAATGTGGAAATTTATTAAATTTCATCAAATTTAATCAGAGTAATCCTTCTGGTCTATTGTGATAAATCATCTCCAACGCGAACATCATGGTTATATTTTTAATACAGTATTGACTATCTTCAACATGACTGCATCTAATAGATCATCTGTTCCAACGCAACAGTAATCTCGGATCTACAACGAAGTCGTACTCCATTCACTAGTGATCTTGTCTCTCTTGCATCCTACACAATGCACTACGTGCTTCTGAAATCTATGGCAACATAAACATAGGCGAGTCGCGTACTGTCTTTGTCTACTTATGGCATACATTCTGCATGAAAAATAGAGGTTAACTTTGAACGAAACTTGGATAAGAGGGTCCTATTAATCACACCTATTAAGACCGTTGCAACCATCTGCTATATTTTTGGTATTTGAAAAAATGAATTATTATCCCGAATGTCGCGGGCGTGTGTTACAAGACGATTGCACAGATTTCCATTTCGCTTCCTTTTGTCAGTATTTGAAACACGCTTTTTAATTGAAGTAACAAGCATGATTTTTTATTCTGAATTTCTACGTGCACTAGATCTTGATTTAAAATTTCTGTAACACATTTCAAATGTAGAATTACAGGCTTAAGACGTTTTCGAAAAGGCATTTTCATTTCTATTAAACGCGTTCGCCGTAAATTACGCCAAATTATTCGAAAGAATTTGAATGCATTTTCAAAGATATGCAGATGTGTAATTGCTCTGTATACCCCCCTTGAAGATGGTACCCAGGATGTATCTATAACTTTAAAAATATGAAATGAATCTATTTCCTCGGCTATGTTCAACTAACACAATCGAAAGAAAATCCAGCTGACTTTTTATGTGCAAGAAAAGGTGGGAAGGCTGTACTTGGCACGAGTTATTCAGGAAGGTCAATATTTATACTTTCTTTTTAATACCATTATGCAGGAACTGAAGATGTTTTGTATGCAGCATAATGAAAATGGTTTCGATCAACTTTGGTTCATATGCAAAACATTGATGGATTGCTTTCAAGTGAAGAATTTTACGATTTATTGTCATGTACAGTTGTTTTTATTTCTCCTGTTGTTAAAGTGAAACTTTTTTTTAAATAAATAGAAATAAATATAAATACTTTAATAATAACTGTAAATTAACATCTTAGCATGCGGAATTAACAGAAATCTTAATCAATTTTGTATTATGATATTCATTGTATGTTAAAAAATTATTTAATGCAATACAATATACATTTGTAATATTGAACTATGAAATTAAGAGAATAAGTTTATTTATTTTAAATACTCTTTACTTATAGTATTTTTATTTAAATGGATCAACATCTATACAAAATAATGATGAATTTGTTATATAATAAAGCAAGTGGAACTTGTAGATAGACCCATGCGACGAGGAATATTCAATTTAAATAAATTTAAATACACAATCGCACGATTTATATACATTTCCCCTGCTTTCAGTATCACTTGTATAATTTACATCTAAATTTTCACTATTCAAAACAATCTTCGAAATTCGACTTTCTTCAATAAAAACTGTTTCTGTTGTTTAACCCCCAAGTATTCTTCCTAACTGCACTCCTCAATCGTTCTCCATGGGACTTAATTCCTCTCAGATTTACTTCCTATAATTCGAATAACTTCCTTTGTCATTTAAATGTCCAAAACCTTTGACCACTTAGCACGAGTCTTGACCACACAAACGCCTCCACATCCAGATCCGTAACGTTTCAATCAATTTTATTCCTAATCACAACCTGCGTTTACGACTTTGTCACGGTGCATCTACGAAACTTGACTTTAAAAATTGTTTCAAAACACCCGTACTATTTGTGTTGTGAAACAAAACAACAAACCGCATATGGGCAATAAATTTCTGTTTCATTGTGCATTCGTATTGTGTTCTCTTTTTACGTCATTTTTTGTCGGTCGGAAAGAGTGTTTCCTGGACCTCCTTATCCTTATTTTAGGCGTCCGGAAGGCCAGTTCTACCTGCTGTCGTTGCGTCACGAAGATGATTTCTGCGGGTGGAGGAGGAAGTGGATGCCCTATTGTCGAGGTTGAATGGAGCTCGCAAAAGTCGTTTAAGGACAATTTGAGCATACGTACTGCAATGCCCTTTGCCACCCAGTAGAAAGGTCCCGGTGTGACGTCTTCCGGAAAACCGACAGAAGCATTGTCCAGATGGCCTGAGCCGATCTCGTTACAATTTCATTTAAGCGTTTATACACCCGAGAAATTTTTATACGTTTTACTGACGTTTTTACAACTGTTACCATTGTCCGCGCATAATGATCATTATGCGCCAGAAGACACGAGCTTCGAAAAGGTGG
>JABFOX010002664.1:0-11168 GCA_022817665.1 Axea sp. ZL-2020 | reverse complement strand
GAGGGGTTTGGTTAATTTAGTGAGTTGTTCTTCACGGTGCTGTTGGAGTTGCGAAATGCCTTGTACAAAAGCAGAACAGAAAGGGAGAGTCAGGCTCGTCTTCTGGATATTAAGCATTACCATTAAACTTTTCCATTATCAACTTGACTTCCCATGTACTTGCAACTCTTGTAATTATAGTAATTAGCTTGGAAATCCTTAACTTGCTTTTTCTTGTGGAATGTTTACAGGTTCATTTTAATACCCCGTTAAGTGGGCATTATTTTAAAGCTTGTTTATTTCTGTTTTTTTTTCCTCGTTGTTCAGCGACACTGAATCACTCAAACTCAATACAGATTTAAAGACGAAATCATTAGAAACGGATTAAGGTCGAAATGTTGATTATGTGATTATCGAGGGCACCAAATGTTTTTCGTTTGAAATTTGACATTTCATGAAAATTGCCATAAATAAATCGGAAAATTCTGTTGTATTATATCAGGTTAAATAATTTTCCCAGGCGCGAGCGAAAATTTGAGTTTTACTCGTGTTATTTTACCATTTAAATACAAAAACTTACTTTTGAGAAGAATTTCAATCAAATTAAACTCTTTTTCATTCAGATCAGAAAAATGAGATTCATTTAAAGAATGTTATTCTTCTATTAGATATCTCGACTTCGTTTCTTAAAAAGCTTCAGTTTTGAAATTGTGTCTTCGTAATAAAATATGATTTTATTTCATTTTTACATAAATCAATATCACATGTACAGAAAGCATGCTCGGCAAATATATCGATGTCGATTGACGAAGATAATATTGACTGAAATTCAATGAAAATACATATTGTCTTGTGTGATTTGAAGATTAAATGTAATACGATATGAATACACTAAAATAATTTTTGTGGCAATGTAATCAAAGATATACACTCTCAATGAAATCGTATTAAAAATTACTTCATAATGGCTCGCTAAAGATTCAATTACGAAGCAAATTCAAATTGATTATAATATTAATAAGATGTGTCAAATATAGCATAGTTAACAATCTTTGCTAAATTAGTTGCTGAATTACTTGGCAAATTGCCAAATTGTTGTCGCTGCATGGTGACAATTGTCTGTGTTTCTTTGTCTAAGTTAAATTGTTTTATAATAAACTAACAGTTGAAATAATGGATTGCAAGTAATCACTATCCCAAGTGTAATTATTTAGTCAACGTTTGATTAAAGAAAATCCAATTAATATGTAAAGTATGCCTCATTGAATCTTCGATTATACACAAATGGATAAATAACCCTGATGCAATAATGACATGAAACGAGATTATAATTGATGCACAGCAATTCATCTACATTTTGAGTCTCCGAGGCGACTAAACAGGTATTCGTGTTGCAAAGTGCGATGAGCAAACTATAATTTAAAAGTCAAATCAAATGCAGATTAACTTATGGTTGAAACGACACAGCAAACGAAACCGAAGAAGCGTGCAATTCCAAGTGACACACAGTTTGTCTTTTTAAACGGACTGAAAATCATGCTCGTTGCCACTCCAATAGCGACAGATTAAAAATTCATTTCATTTCAAAGCTAAATCGTGATCTCGAAGCGGTTCATAATTTCATTCCGTTTCTGTGCAACCAATTCTACCGATGACCTTAACCGAGCATCATCTGAAATGAGTACAATGCAAATCTAATCATTCGCCAATTTCGAGTTTAATAACCCATAGTTGGTTTTAATGCGAAGGGCTACACGTTTTCGAATGTCGTCGTTTAATAATTCGTCAATAAAAAATATGAATCAGTGCAGAATATTTTAGGTGGAAATTTTTTTTTTTTTTTTTTTTTTTTTGAGTTAACAGTATAATGAATGTACATATGAGAGACAACGAAAAGGGAAAAGGAGAGAAAAAACAGTCCCGATAAAACAATGACATATGTATCACAAAGCGGGCTTATTTTGAAAAGTTAGCCACAAAACAATACATCGAACTTTGTTACCCTTGATATTTTCTCGTCATGTTTAAGTTATATAATTATATTTATTATAAATCTAGATAGCTAGTTTTCAAGCGACAAAAACCGAAAGATTATATCAGACTATACCGACAATGTAACGCAAATATAATTTTGTTAATTTACATTGAGGCGTGTTATATTATAAATATTTGTTAAAAATGATTAATTATTAGATTAGAAACTAACGCAAAAGGTATTAATTAATGATTTTTGTTATCAACTTCTAGCATCGATACGAAAATCATTATTTCGAAAAGCAATACGATATCGGTAATACGATATGTTTTGCAAGTTTAAGATATGAAGCTTCGTCGAACTATTTGCATATTACAGTCTTTAGCTAGTTAATTATATTTAGTTGGCTAGTTAATGTAGAATTTTTTGCATTGATAAATAAGATATGTTGTGCTTTATCAGAGATTCGTCATGCATCATGCAAATGACTCTCCAGCTTTTTGACAACATTTAACACTAGGTCTATGTTGACTATTGCAAACAATCTTTCCATGTTTATTCTACAGTTCTTGTTTAATATCAGCCTAAAAAATTGATTTTTTAATGCTTGTAAAATTTTAATGTTTATTCATTTAATAATCTGATTCAAACTGAGGGGATATGTGTAATTGTGATTAAAAATAAAATGTGAATAAAATGTCTAATGACTGATTTTAAAATGATTGTTTTGTTTCTTATTTAGATTGAACTTTTTTGATATTACAAAGGGAATAGTAGCATGTGTTACCTATTTTCATGGATTATTGTGTATTTTATGCGTTTTGTAATGTTCATTTTTTGGTCAATTTGTACGCCTATATGTTTGACATAGTTGGCTATTGTAATATGATTATTAAAGATTTTATGGTCTATTGAGGTTGGTTTCGTTTTCGAAAAATTAGCAGAACTTTTTTTTTAATCGTTATATGACTTTATTGTAAGTTGTTTTTTTAGAGATAATGTCTTGGTTGCTAATTTCGTTGATTTCTTTTTTTATTGTTTCCTATATTTTGTTGCTACTGTTTTACCTTGTGACTCTGTTATGGAAATTTTTCATGTTTCAAAAGTGTTGTTACATCTTTTTCTCATTTAGATTTTTTGTTTTTTAAGTTCATTTCTATATTTACTGGATTCAAAGTAGAGTCTATAGTTGATTGGATGTTCCTTACCACAGCTTGTATAATTTACATTAGTGTCTTTAATTTTTATGCATTCCTGGTCACATGTTTTTCGCTGCACTTTAAGAACCACTGCTGGAGGTTGTAGTTTGTTGCATCATGACCGAATCACTAACATCAGAAGCAGTGCGTCAAACCTTAATATTTTTGTACTTCCTCCATAAACTTTTGCTTTATGTATTTGCTGTATGTACTATAGTTGATTGATTTTAATTTTAATATTTTTTTGGTGTCGGTTTTGCCATAAAATGTTAAAAGTCGTACCAATATTGCCAGTTCTTTTTAATAATATGAATTTTTGTGAAGACTGTGTATAATAAACTTGCTAATACATCAAGGATTTTTTATTTGTCCTGTGGTCAGAGCATTAATGGTGTATCTGTACACTTAACTTCATTTGTCGATGAATCTGGCATCGTCATTCTGCGTTTAAGATTATTGGTGGCATTTTTTTATTTTTCCTTTATAGCTTTATTTTTTTTTACATTATTATTAAGTCTTCTTGTTCTTGTCCTTATTTTTATTTTTAAATTTTAACTTATCTTCGATAATATCTTTTCCCCGTGGCTATCATGCTGCCAGCATTTCTGTTCATAGATTAGTTGGTTTCTTCTTTAATCTTCGTTGAAGAATTAATTATACCTTGCAAAGTTTATTCAAACACTTATTATCACTATTTTGTATTTGTAAATGATATTTTTTAGTTTTAATTTTAACTTTGTGAACATAAAGCGTCTAATTTGTTTAATAAGTATATTTAGAGCGCGTCTACGTTTGTTCGAATATCATGTTTAGTTGTACCACATACTGCCTTCGATATTGATCACATCGAGTTTCAGATTTTAGTCTTTGTAAGATTACAGATAATCAGTTTGTATTATTGGAATAGAAGTGTTCTTGCTGACGAACAGCAGTCACATTAAATCGTACAAAACGACTGCCTTTATAAATATTCGTTGTCTCTCGTACTCAAATTTTGCATAAAAATAGCATAAATTGTTGGGCTGAATCATCCATGGAGAACTTTTAATTTAATCAAAATATAATTATTAAATATAAATTATAAATTTTTGAAATTAAAGTTCTTCATTGGAAAGAAAATGTTCTTTAATAAAAGCTTTTTGTAATTGTCTTCAATTTTATCTTTAAATATAATAACAATACTACGTCAAATGAAAAAAGTATGTATTTATCGAAAATTATATGCTAAGTTGTACTATTTTTAATCTCAAAATAATTTTTAATAGTACATTTAGACTTTCTAATAATACTGGAAATAAAATTGACCACGAATTGTTCCAGGAATTACGTGACTGAATCTATTATTGATATCATTAATTTATATGAGATTATATTTGTATTTTTGGTAAAAATATTCGACGTACATGAATTTCTATAATGTTTGTATTTATTTTTTAATATAATTGTGTTAAGACATTTTATATATAAATTACTAAGTGATGAAAAATTTAGTAATCAAAATATATGATTAGAAAATACATGTGTTACTATCTTGTAATAATTCACCAATTTCTCTTGTATATTTCATTTCATTTAATATAATGGTTATATTACCTCTATCTGCAATTGTTCTTAATAAGTTACTATTATTTTTCAAATATTAATTCCCTCATTACTTCGTTTACAAAATATTTACCCGAATTTCTTTGAATAATTTCTATAAATTTCGGAAATACAAGTTAAACTATATGAATAATTTTTTTTTTCAAATTGTAAAGAAAATTGAGAATCAATCATTAATATTTGATAATATCAATATTATAAGAAATAGTATCATAGCGCATCATTGGAAAAGTTGCGGGACTAACCCACATATGGTGCTACAAATCAAACATCCATCTATGTATTACATAGTACTAACCTTCACAAGAAACATGTCAAAGTTTTATGACATTTCGATCATTACTTATTTCTATATGTTGGATTTTGATTGATATCATAAAAACAGTGAACTAAACCGATTTTCGTGCATTGATTAAAACCTGCTTTTTTTAAAGCAAAAATACCGCTCAACCTCAGTAATGGCACAATGACTTGAAAAGTGTTTCTGCTTTTTCAGAAAAAGAATTTGCTTCTTCGAAAATAACCAATAGTCAATGGTTTCGTAAGAAAACGCAAAAAATCCTCATAATTATGTCACTTTATGAGACAACCGTAAAATGAAGTTAAAGAAGATAGCTGACACCCTAAAGATATCAAAGGAAGTGCACGTTTATACAATATTTTGCACGAACATTTGGGCTTGAAAAAACTGTTTTCCAACTGAGTGCTGCTTTTACTTACAGTGTAACAAAAGCAACAACATGTTGATTATTCAAAGCACTCTTTGGATCTGTTTAAACGGAATAAACAGAATTTTTTACATCAGTATGTGACAACGAATAAAACATGGATTCATTATTACACTCCAAAATCAAATCGGCGGTGAGCTGAATGGAAAGCCGTTGATTTCACTCGTTAGTAAAAGTCGTGCAGAGTATCATAACAGTTACGTCGGTAAGATTCTGACGAGTGTTTTTTGGGATGCTCATGGCATAATATTCACCAGCTGAAGAATGAAATCTAGAACAAATAGCCCCATGAGGGGAGCAAGAAAGTGCTCTTTCACCAAATCAATGCACCGTGTCATAAGTTGGTGGTTACGATGGCAAAATTGCATGATTTGGATTTCCAATTGCTTCCCCACCCACCGTATTTTCTAGATTTAGTCTCCAGAGACTGTTCACAAGTTTCAAAAAGATTCTCCAAGAAAAGAGATTTGGCATAAATAATGAAGTTACATCGGAAAGTGAAACATTTTGGAAGGTCTCGACAGTTCATTTAATAATAAAGACATCCAAGTGCCGTAAAAGCATTAAAATAAATATATCACCCTATATTGATAAATAAAGTCGAATTAATATCAATATTAATATATATATTTTTTTTATAAATAATTTATTTTTTGCAAATAAGTGATTTAATTTATAAACTAAATTTTTCAAACATAAATAATTAATGTAAAATAAAATATCTTGTTTTGACAATGAGGAATGTACTTAAATGAATTTAATATCTTGTAACCAGCAACCTGTATTTCTTTATGGCATGAAAATGCTAAGTACCGTTAGTGTGTATAAATAAAAGTTAAATTTGTGTCACTTGTCTTTAAAGCGCTGAAAATATAGAGACTATTTAATAGTTCAATTCTTATTATTTATTTTTCATTAAAAATATTTGTATAAATTACCCTAAAAACAATTAAAAGTGTTAATTATTTTAACATTTTTATCGAATTATTAATTTTATTCCGCTCGTTCCACTTTAATAGCGATGCAACTCAAAGCATAAAATCTAAATATTCATCATGTGAAATGACAAAATAAATAATGCGAAATTATACAAGAACAATAAAACGCAATTAGACGCTAGATTATGTTGAATGAGTTTAAGAACGATTCGAGAAATGAATTATTGCAAATTGTCACTTTACTGTAGAAACCAAGTAAGATAAAATCTTGGTTACAAGTGGACCTATGGATGAGAATGAAAAAGAACGAATGAATGAAAAGAGCAAGCGCTTTGCGCTCTTCTGAGGGTACTCGTGAAGTGCGTGAATCGAAGTTGAACAAGACACTGCACTCGGAAAATAGTTACAGCTGTCACAACCTTTACTAACACTGCGCAAAAGTCAGATAAGAAAACCATTTCACTAGTTTATCAGGTAAAATGTTACTTTTTGACAACAACCGATACGGAATTACCGACGTTTTTCAACATTTCCTGATCAAGCTGTCAGTTGATGCATTAAGTATGAAAGCAACGGCACGTTTTGTTTGCATTAATCTTTAACAGGCGTTGATATTTCCATATTATATGATAGCGATGCATTTTATTTTACAGTTCAAATAGAAATATCTTTATTCAATTGAAAGTTTAATACAAAGAACACGTTTGAAAAAATTAGAAGTAAAACAAATAAATAAATTAAAGTAAATACATTTTTTAATTGAATGTTTCAAGAAGAAATGTACGCGTTTTATGAGACATTCCATTATTCTTTAATGACAATGTTTAAAGCAAAAAATATACATTGTTTTTAAAAAATAATGTTTGAATTCATTTATTTTGATTATTCGATTTTATTAACAGGTACTTTTTTGCAGATTAAAGAGTTAAAATGCCATTTAATCTGACACTAAAGTAAATTTAAAGAACTGTTCTGAAATTTTTCCTCGTTCTTTTTTTATTTCAGAACTATTTATTTGTAAATATTGTATTCAACATAAATTAATTATTATAATAAAAGTAAAATATTAACAGTATAACGATATAAAATATTTATAAATTTGGCTTCGGGTTTTAGTTCAATTAAGTTATACATAATACATCAAATTTCCGTGAAAAACATTCTATTTAAAGAGCTGTCAAAATCAGTGCACGCCATTTAAAGATTAAAACAATTTCATTTTGTAGGAACTTAATGAAATTGCATTTTACATAAATGGAAAGTTATTGTACACTATATGTTATTTCAGTAAAAAACTAAATATTTTACTTTCAAAGATCGAAGTTCGAAACTATGTAAAATACACTAAATATTTTTTATTATAAATAATACTGTACAATGTATTAATATTTATTTATTATTGCACTTGTAGTTTTGATAAAAAAAACATCGTAAATTCATCAGACAAACACAGTAAATAATTATTGTTAAATGATGTATTTAAAAATAAACTGAGCTAAATTTAATATTTATGTTTAAAAACTAAAATGAATAAAAAAGATAGAAAAATGTTAACAATGAAATACGCATTGCTTATTATAGACCAAAACTTAAAACATCTTCGAAAACTATATTTATTTCAATTTATGTAAAAACAATAACGGATAAATATTTCAACTATTGATAAAATCTAAAAAATCGTTTATTTATTTTATGTAAGAAAACACTGAAAGTTAGATCAGTGTTCATTGCTAAACTTTTAAATATAAAGTTATTTATTAAAAAATAATTTATTACGGTAGTTGTTACAATAGTGTAATGTATAATTGATTACAATTACTTTTTATATTCTAGTGCTTAATGTCAAAGAAACAATTCAGAAATGTTAAATGCAGTTTAAATTATATTCAAATTTCAAATATTTAATTAAATAATGATGTTTATAGTATGTAAGCTGGACAAACATATCGTTTGAATTTGTTAGGCACTCGTCTTAATAAAATACATGCTTTAAATGCCATATTTTCTTTGAATAAACTTTCATTAAACACACACAGTGTCTTGGAAGATAATTTAAGTTTAAAACCTGAGTTAAAAAAACTGAATTTAAAAGTAAAAACATTGCATACATTTCTATGTGTGTATAGCAGCAACAACAACAACAACAACAACAACAACAATAATAACAACATAATATTGACCATAGGCATGATATATATACCGTGATAATGGTCAATATGTTACTGTAATATTTATTTTTAATCTACAACAAAATTGTACAGTTTATTGTTATTTCTAATTATAAAAATTATATTAATTATATATTATCTTACATAATTATATATTTTTAATTATAATAATTATATTAATTTCTAGTGTAAGATTTTATTTTTTTAATTGAAGTTATTACATTACATGGACATGAATTAAATTAGTCACAAATTAATTATGGACATACATTACTTATGATAGGTGTTACGACTTAGTGTTTACACTAAGTATTTTATAAGTAATATATCTTCATAACTATTCTACGAATAATTTATTGTATTTACATGTAAATTAATACCTTTACATCAGTAAAATCTATATATCAGAAATTAATTTCTGTTTTAAAATACATGATCTATAATAGACTATAAACTTTTACTAAATATAAATTATGTAATAATACAAATTATGTAATCTTTAGAATATTAACAAAATATATACTGAAAACAAATACAAAAGCATAATATTAATTCCTGCCATAATGTTTATATAATGCTTCTGACAATGACGTTTATGATTGGTACATTTATTATAATTGAAAGATAAAGAATTTTTTTATTTGTTTTTATACAATGTGGTTATGAAAAAGTAATAAATGATAGTAAATTGGAGAAAATTGGTCAATTCTTAATATTTTTAATATGAAATAGTTTACAAAGTTAAAATTATTAAAAATTCTATTCATTTTTCGTTCAGTTGCATCGACATATTTTAAAAAATAAAATGCATCAGACGTATCAATTAATATACTATCCATAATTCATATAAAATAATAAAATTATGTAAAAAAATGCATTTTAATTATTGTTTAAAATGGAACAATTCTCATCAAACATTGGAATTAAACTATTTAAATAGTATTTTGAAAAATAATATTTCAATTAAATAATTTTATTATGAACAGCAGAAATAGTATAAAATGACGAACAAAATAATATCGGTGATTGACTTATAATCAATTCAAATTAATGTCGTTAGTTTTACAATATTCTACGGAATTTAATGTTTCATAAAACTTTTTTTCTATTATACAGAACAATTGCCAATTGTTCTTTTAAAAAATATGAATAGCTCTTTTGTCACACGACAATCATGTATAATTTTATTCCTGTTTAAGTTTATCTAAATATGACTACTGTTTTGCGAATAATAACTTAATTTATTTTTTCTATTTAACTATCTATTAGTATTCTCTTTTTCATAAAAGTCGTTTAAATAGAAATATCATAAAGCGGATAATAAAGGTATCCAACTGAAAAATCCCAAATGCACTACACATTTTAATAGAATTGACAGTAAAAAATATGTATAAATACAAAACAGAATAAGAAAAATCCTTTATATACAATAAGTTATTGATTGCTTTTTTGTGTCATATATATATATATATATATAAATTGCAAAAAAGATCATTCGTTCTTTAATCAAAAATTAAACAAACAAAAATACTATAAGGGAACATTATAATTAAATTTTATAAAGTACAAATTTTACTTCAAATTCAATTTAAAAGTTAAATTAAACATTAATTTTACCATCATGATAATTGATACTCTGTATCAATTTATTAACTTTAATTATACAAATTCTTTACAATCTTACTTAAGCATGTTTGTGTAACACACTTACTGAAAAAATATTCTTAAAACATAAATGTACTATAATTGCCATCACATTTTCACTTGATCGTAATACTCTATGAATTTAGTTAGTCATGTAACACATTTTAATTACTCACATATATTTTTTATTTATTTAGTATTCAGATTCACAAGTCATTAGAAATGATCTTATGTGTTCAGAAATATATACTAAATCCACCACCAATATCATACTTATCCATAGATTAAAAAAAAGTTAAACATAAAAATTTATATAAGTCTTGTATTTAATAAACAACTTTGCGATGACATAATTTGTTATAAAACGAATTTACATTTAATAATTTTATAATTAATTAATTTTTTTATTAATTAAATTAAATTAATTTATTGATTAAAAAAAATAAATAATTTTATAATTAATTAATTCATAATTTAATAAACAACTTTACGATGACATAATTTGTTATAAAACGAATTTACATTTAATAATTCTTCTTAAATGTTTTTATTTATTATGTAATTCACGTTTTATAATTGTCATTTAAATGTTTTGTATCGTCATTAAAATGTTAATATAAATATATCATGACAGAAGTAGTTAATCTGAAGATTTCTATAATTGAAGTAATCAAAAAATATACTTATATTAAAATAAGTAATTCTGTTGTAGTTATATTTTTTAGTATGAAGTTTTTTGTAATATGTAGTTATATGTTATATATAATTACATGTTATACATGCTATATAATATGTGCATAGTATGTAATATGTAAATGTAGTTAGTTTAAAAATTTCTATAACTAAAATAAGCAAAAACTATATTTATATAAAAATAAGTCATTCTCTTGTAGTCATGTTTTGTAGTATGAATTGTTTTTGTAATATGTAGTATA
>JABFOX010002663.1:0-11171 GCA_022817665.1 Axea sp. ZL-2020 | reverse complement strand
TTCGTTGTTAAAATACATCTGCCATTCAAACTGTAGTACAATATACATTAATACATAATAAATTCATTAATAAATTATATTAGTTATGTGAATATATAATTTCATACTAAGAAAAAATGGAAAATTTAATCACATTTGACAATATATTACATTTTTTAAGCCTAATTGTATTTAATTTCATCAGGCTCTGTCAGATGCAAAAATATGAACAAGTAAAATTTATATTTTTTTAATATTTCCTTAATATGTTTAAAAATCAAGAATAAACAATTTTTGATTTACACGCTGTATTTATACAAAATATGCAGTGGACGAGTATTAGTATGAAGATTCATATGGCAATATTGATACAACAAATTATGTAATAATATTTATGATTTAATTATATATATTATAATATGTATAATTTTTAAATATGTAATCATAAAATTATAAATCATGCGTTAACTTTAATAATCATCATTAAAATTATCTAAATAATATTTTAGTAAATCATCCTGATATTAAATTACATATATATACAAAAGTGTACGAAATAATTACTTTTTTATGGTTGTTTTGAGAAAAAATCGATATAAAACAAATAGATCTGATGAGATGAATCTCATTCATAATAATCATAGTTGTTATTATACAAGATAATAGTGAAAGTTAGAATTGTTATAAACGAACAGTTTTTATTTCCATATATATTATCTGTTTCAGAATACATATGATTTAATAGCATTTTTCACATTTAATTTGTAATCTTAAGATTTTAAGTGTAAAATTGAAAATATAATTACAATTCTATTATGGTGATTTTCAAATGATAAATATTTCAAGTTTTACCATAATTTCTCGAAAGTATTTTGTCAAAAATTTTCAATTTCTACATTTTCATCAAAATTTTTAAATTTCAAGAATTTAAATGATACATGTTTAAATTAAAATAGTATATTTATTACGATTATTCACAAAAATTGTATTATTATTTTCTATATTATAAAGTCCAAAATCGTATTTTACTGCTATAATATAAAATTTTATTTGTTATATTTCGTATAACTGATTTTAAATATTTAATTTATTTCGCAATTCTTCTGTATTATCTATGTATTATATAATATCTATCTGTAAAGATGTATTAAAATACAATATCCACGAGGAACAACTGTCCTTCTTTTAATTAAGGTTTATAAAAATAAAATATGAATATTTTGCTTTTTTAATTTTAGTGGTACAAAGGTTTCTACAATTAAATAAATAGCATTATTGATAATTAGATTTTAACGATTCCTTAATTTTAATATGTTATAATTTTTAATTTGATTCGTTAAAACTTATCATCTGTTTTCAAATTCAGATTAAATTCAAGATCAAATTAAATAAAGTAGATATGAAATATTGAAATTTGAATCAATAAATAATAATAAATAAATGTTGAATAAAAATTAAATTACGAGGGTTATCCAGAAAGTAAAGTCTGACGACCGATAAAAAAAATAAAAGCATCACGTAGTAAGAAATATTGGAATATTTACATAGATTCACAAATTACTTCTCAGCAAAGTTGCCGTCATTATTAAAGCATTTATCGTAACGGTACATCATCAATTGTATATCCATGCCATTGGAGTCTGCCGCCAACGTTTGCAGCCAGGAAAAGTTGACGAGTTTTTAAACCATATTGGCACTAGAAATGAAACATGAGTGTCGCATGCCACACCAAAAATAAAGCAACAAACAAAGCATTAGTGGCATAGTGATTCACTTGTGAGAACAGAATTCAAGCACACAATCAGTTTGGATAGGGGATACTCGATCATCCACCATACAGATCCGACCCCGCCCCAAGTGATTTTCAATTCTTCCATTTCATGAAGCGTTTTCTGACAGGAAAACGCTTCCACAACGACGTAGAACTGCAAACTCAAGTGCCATCGTAGCTCCGGACTTCGGCAGACTCGTATGACATGGGTATATAATTGATGGTGCACCGTTATGATAAATGCATAAGTAATGAATTTATTATGTTGAGAAGTAGCTAGTGAATCTATGTAAATATTTTAAGAAATATTTTTTATTTAGCGATATTTTTATTTTATTTATTGTTTTTAATAAACATTTTATCTTTGATTAAAAATATTTATATCACATCATTATGTTTTATATAATGTTAAAAAAAATTAGGAAATTTCTTTACATGTGAATCTTATATTTAAAAAAGTATGTATTAACTGAAATATTTTTAAATATTTCAGAGTGATTTGAAATTTTTTTTTGTATTGAACGATGACCGAATTGTTAATCTGTGAAACGTTAGCAATCATATTTACCTAGCTAGGCCTTAATTACAATTCTTGAATATTTATTATTTTGGTAAACAAAAATCTGCAAGATCTTTACAGGAAAGCATTTTCGAAAAAATTCATGATATTTTGGTTAATAAGGATTATTTGAAGTCATGAATTTTCATAACCTATAAGAATGTGAAATTTGAGTATTTTTGTAATTTAAACGAAAGTGCAGCAGTAATGATAATAGAATTCACAGCAGTATTTCATTGAATTTTATGTTGTGTTCAAAAATATGCTACCACAAAATTAATATACGTTGTACTATAACGCGTTATACTCTATTATGCTAAAATTGAAACGTGCATAATATTCCAGACAAATATTTACATTAGTCTTATTCACAGAATCTTAGTT
This sequence comes from Axea sp. ZL-2020, assembly GCA_022817665.1. Taxonomy (NCBI): domain Eukaryota; kingdom Metazoa; phylum Arthropoda; class Insecta; order Hymenoptera; family Scelionidae; genus Axea; species Axea sp. ZL-2020. The sequence goes on along the minus strand of JABFOX010002663.1, from coordinate 8,478 downwards.
AAAACATTAATACTTGTCTAATACAAAACAGATATAAGAAATAGTATACATACTGTTTATAACGTTAAAAAAATATGTAAACGCTGTTAAAACATATATACTAATATAAGACATCAGTTAGCGAATGTTATACTGTAATACTATCAGGTGCGCTTATAATGTCATAGACGGTTGTTCACGTTGTACTATTATATATAATTTTTATTATTGTTGTACATTATAATAATCAAGGTTTGTGAATGCGAACCGACGAGGCAAGGTTCAACGTATTGAGATGACTGAACGAATATACTTTATTCGAGTTTGGCTTAAAATGCGTCACATCGTACATTTGATAATTTTTTTTTATAAAATTAAGTTCGGACCGGCAAAATTTTTGAGTCATACACATTTAGTAAAATTGTTTTATGCTCTAAATTTTTATGTTGTTTGAATGTGAAATTTGATTACAAATTTCATAGAATATTTTAAATGTTTATACTAAATATAATTTGGTAGATAGGTATGTAAATGATTCTTATTTTTACAAAATTGATTTTAATGATTTTAATTTTACAAAAATGGAATTTCAAACTGATTTCACCATATTTATATTATTTATTTCTATTATTAATAAAAAGTATTTTTATTTCATAAATTTCGCTATTTATAATTTTGTATAATTTATAAAATTATCAACCAGGTTATTGTTTCTTGTCTCATAATATGATTTTACATCTTTCTTACCAGGAATTCGATATAAATTCTTTTCTATTAATGATAATATTGGATGGAGATTTTGCTGTGATATAAACTTCGGTATAAATATATTTCGGAGAACACAAACCTTGCCTCGTTGTTTTTTTACCTTTAAGGGCAATTTTTGTGTATTTTATTTATTATATTTTTGTAAAATATATATTTGATCCATAATCCTTCATCCACAACTCAGTGATTAATATTAATAACATAACATTAATTGAATAAAATTGAATTAACTCATATAAACACAAATATAAATTTATATTTTATATGATATTGAATAAATATTAAGAAATGAATATTAATTTTATATAAATTTATATAATTAATAAAATATAACATAGAATATAATATAATATATTTTATAAAAAATATTTATCAATATATATTATTATATTAGCATTGACATAATATTAACCATTGAGTTCTAAACATTTAGATTGTGGATTTAATCAATTTAATAATCGTCGTTAATTAACTAAAAATAAAGAATAAATTTATTATAAATTGTGTCGACAAATATAAAACATTAAGGTAGTAATTTTCGCTTCGGAGCGCTCAAAAATGAATTGCTCTCTGGGAAGTCGACATGACAGTAGAAGATCCTAACACGGTATGCGGGACCGATTTTGCTAGTGTTTTCCTTGAGGTGGCTGTTCGTTCTCTAACTAAGCGCATAGACGCGCTGTTCGTTTGGAAGGAGCTAGTCTAATGGAGTGCGTAAAATCACTGCTCGCAACGTAAAGGTTAAATATAAAAAAAAACACACAAAAAACAGAATTTTTCATTTGTTTCGAGTAATTCAAAAAATCGTTTCCGTAGTAATAAAAATAATAATAATGGAAAAGAAATTACTTTTTTTGTTAAGTTTCTAAGTTCTTATTTAATAATAAACGTGAAAAAATGCTTCAGTTCATTGAATTGAAGAAGAAATTTATTTAATGCACAATGACAATGTTAAAAACATTTTTTTATCGATAAAATAAAAACTTGTGAATTAATATCAACTCATTATAATATTTACCTACTGTGTTAGTTAAATATATGACACCATGTTTGATAGAATTTAGAATCGATCTTAGGGAAATCGGAACTCACGATTTTGTGTCGACGAAGCAATGAATTTTCGAGTTCGAAACATTATAAAAAAATAAATAAATAAATAACGAATATTAATATACAAGAATTACGTTATCGTTCAGAATATGAATATCTTGAAATAACTTAACAAAAAATATAAAAATAATGTGAAAAATACTTCAACTTCTTCACCGATTTTTAAAATAGAGAATATCTTATTCAAAACATAACAATTGTATATGTCTTAAAATCTTTCAGATAAAAATATATAATAATAGTGATCTTGAAAGAATAAAATTTTATCAGTCTTTATGCATGATTTTTGATATTATAAATATTAAATAATTAAATTTACAAAATGCTCCTGAAAATTATTACAGTAATTTCTTTTTGGATCAAAATTCAACATTTAAATTTATACCTAAATAAACACTTTAACTGCGTATATCCATTGTATCGTGAATTTGATTTTCAATCAAGAGAACTTTCCATTTCACAAAAAATCTTAACCTTTCTTACAATTTTCAAACTTCACTCTCTCATCTTAACTGAATCACTAAATACAAAAATAATTTAAATCTTCGTTAATTATATATATGTAACATACTTCTTTCTTAAGAAGATAATCTCTTTGTCGATGTTCAATAAATCAGTTTAACCGAATGAGCAAAATTCGGTATTATACTTGTGAGATTGTAGTTTCAGATTCTATAATGAAACTTTATCTTGAAAAACTTTCATTTCATTTACAATGCAACTGTTAGCAAGTGTGTTTATAATATTATTAATAATATATCATTACATTTTTTATACTTTTGTATTATTACATTCTGTGACACTTAAATACTTTTAGTTAATTTTATACAATTTTGTATCGTTAATGGTCTATTAAATTATATAATATACATGCACTTTATCAAATAATAAATTTTGCCCAATTTTTGTATTTTATCGACATAGTCTTCTAAAATATCTGTGCAAGGTATGAGAGAAAATAGTATTAATCATATACTTGCATATATTTAACCATGCCATTACATTTGAATAATAACGTTTATGTTTCGAAAGTTCATCTACAATTTTAATGTGCCAAGTTTACTGATTTAGATTTCGTGCTAGGTGATGAAATTTACATATGCTCCAACATATGCAAAACTGTGTCGATTGTGACCATTGATACAGATTTTACTGAATTTGATTAAGCTGGTAAAAATAATATCATTTGAAAATATCATGTTCTAATGAATATTGCAAATTATATTGTGTTAGACATAAGTACTTTTTTATTTTAATAAGTTTTAAGTGTTTAGATACTACTGAAATGAAATATCGTGTTATTTATTATAAGTATACTATCTATATTTTCTCACTTTTTCATTGAAAATCATTTGTCTCTTCTTCGTGTCATTTAAAGCTCGCTTTTCAAATTTGCATTTGGCTTTTGAAACATTTTTATTCTCTTTTAATCATCTGATACGTAAAATATAAATAATGAAAAATGAAGTTAATTGTAAATTGTGGAAATAACTTTGAATATCTATAATAACTGTGGTTTAATAATTCCATGATGTAGTAAATGGTACGTTAGATGAAATCGTGTTCAACGTTTAGAGCATTAATTGAATTGAATACTTACTATACAGTTTTAGAGACAGTTTTTATTTTATATTTTATGAACATTCGTAAAACGGATTTAAAAAATTATTATTTCATGATTCAACAAAATAGATAGTACATTAAAAAAAAAGATTTCGAAATGTAAAAAATATGGTTTTCTTTGGTTTTAACTCAATATTTCCAAGATAAGAATTCAAAATATTCTACATTAATTAAACTGTTATTTAGTTTAATTTCCAGTACACTAAATAAAGATACGTTTTAGTACTAGTTAATGTTTTACTAAATATCGACTATTAATTAATACAAAAGTTAGATATACACATTATATTATGCATATTACGAGTGATCATTCAAATTTGGGCATCATTGGGGATAATTCAGTCCCAAAATATTGTATATTCAAATTTTATCAGCGAGATGTTAGCGAGATAGAGATAAATAGTAAGCATTAATATTGCTGTAAAATTATATGTATAGAAAAAGAGAAATTGCTAGAACATCAAAAAATATTCGTCAATTATTTTGTCTGTTTCTATTTATATTGTGTTAAAATTATACAATATATTATGCCACCTAATGCATATTTATTATATGATAAGAATATGTGAATTAATATATTTACTTCTTACTGCATCAAATTTGAAAAAAAAATATCGTGTTATTTAATATTCTAGTACAAATATGTTATAGATGTAAGTTACACGTTAGTAATGTAAACATCAGAAGAGTCGTAAATATAGAAGGAAAAAAATTGTTATTAACTATTAAATTAAATTAAAAACCCTGTAACCTGGTATTTTGTTGATATGAATTATCATGTAAAACATATTAGTTTATATTATATATTCAGACATATAATCAAATTGAAAGTTCATAATAGCTTTAACACTTAAAATTAAGAAATCCATGTATATGAAATATATGTTTTATAAAATGTATAATTGTAAAAAAATAAAATCAAGTCACAATGGTTAACATTAATCGAATATATCTACTTTTATGTAAGTCGGTATAAATAGTTAATAGCGGTTGCGTTGCTATTTCAATTTTTTCATCTCAAATAAAATAAAATTATTTTACGTTATTCGAAGTATAATGTTTACATTATAATGCAAATATTAAATTATAAACATTAGTTTATTTCATGTATCCAAATTTGAATTATTTTTAATTTATTTGATGAAATAGATTTTAATTAATAATTTATTATACTAGGTAAAAAATATTTAATATTAATTATTAATTGAATGTTTTGAAACATTAAGTGTTATTTTTGCCGAATTGTAATAATTTTACTGAAACATTCCATTTATACATATGTTTAAAAGATACGTAAGAAAAATAAGTACCTTAACAATTCCAATTACAATATGTTCTAAGCCTGGTCTATCTGAATAATAATGAAGAACTAATGCACCATCTTCAGGCCTCTCAGTACAACGGAAACTGGGTGCTTTCATACCGGGATAAAGCGTTCCAAGATGGTCGTGAAGCGCATCTAAATTCTGCAACAATTAATTTTTATTCGTGGAAGTATAAAAGAGATTCATTTAAATATAATAAATAAAATAAAATACATGCATATGAAATAAGTTTTTAAAATTCACATTTTTTAAACATAACGTAGTTAGGAAACATTCTCTAACTATTCAGTTTATTCTAATATGTTTAATAATTTATATTATATAACTGATTATTAATATAACTATTAAAATAAACGTATTTAACATTTATTATATTAACATATTATTTAAACAACTTATTTTTAAATAAATTTAATTGTAATTACTTAATAGTATTTTATTACTTTTACCTGTAAAAAATCTCGCGGTGTTGCTCCAAGTACCTGAAGGATTTTATCATATCCAGAATCTTGACAAAATTCAAAAAACATTCGACCAAATAATTCCAATATATCATTGGCAGGTATATCTAAAATATTATTTTAAATTTACATTATTAACTGAGATTATTAGTAGAGAGCATTAGTGAATATTATATCAACATCGTTTCTTGTGAAAAGGTAATTGGTCAGTTTTACAGTTATTGTTCCTATAATTGCCAACTTCACAAATACTTTTCGAATAAGTTGTTGATCCTTATTACAAATATTAATTATGTGGCAGTTTCTAACGATTCTCAAAATAACTGAGATTTAATATATATATTGAATATATAGATATATATCAATGTATACATTATATTAATACAAACGTTTAAATAAGCACACTTATATCGAAATTAGAGCGCACTGTGTACTTATACGGTTATTGTATATTATGAATAATTTTATGTAATACTATGGTTAGACTGATAATTTTTAAAAAATTAAACAAGAATTAGTAGAATTGTTTATGATTTTATTCTTTTACAAAATATTTCGATTTAACATCAATAAAACATCACTCCATAATTCTCAAGTCTAACTAAGAAAAACGACTTTTATTAGAAATTGTTCTTTATTCATCAGATTACGCTCTTTTAAGAGTGATACATTCATTCCAATGCTCCTCTAACTTTTCGATGCCGTTTTTGTGGAACGATTTGTCTTTGCTTTCAAAATAAGCGTCAGTTTTGGCAATCACTTCTTTATTTGAGACAAAGTTCTTTCTTTGCAACATATTTTTGGGGTTTTTAAAAAGCCAATAGTTGTTGGAAGCTAAATCTGAGAGTAAGATGAGTGGGGAAGCAATTCGAAGTGCAATTCATTCAATTTAATCATCATTTTTATTGATTTGTGACACGGGGTATTATTTTGGCGAAATTGCACATTTTTCTTTTGCTTGTGAGGTCGTTTTGTCTTGATTTCTACACTTAGTCAATCCAATAATGCCATGTAATATTCGTTATTTATAGTTTTACCCTTTTTAAGATAGTCGATGAACAAAATACCATGCACCTTCCAAAATACCAATGCCAAAATCTTGCCAGCTGACTTTTGAGTTTTTTGTCACTTTGAACGATATTCACCAACTGCTGTCTATTCAGTTGATCTTTTTGATTCAGGTGTGTAGTAGAGGATCCATGTTTCATCCATCATCTCATACTGATGCAAGAGATCCTTTTCATTTCACTTGAAGTGCTTCGAAAAGTGCTTTGAAACGTCATCACGTTGTTGTTTTTGGTCCGATGTGAGTATTCATGACACCCACTTCGAAAGTAATTTACTCATGTTGGAATTTTCGTATAAAATTATAAACACCTTCTAATACTTTTGAGGTGTCAGCTGTCCCACGCTACTTCATTTTACGGTCTTCCAGAAATATTTTGTGGACATTTTTATATTTTCTGGAACAACTGCTGATTTTTGGCGACCACGGCGTTTAGTATTACTAGTGTTTCTATTACCGCATTTAAATTCATTACAGTATTCAATAATAGTTCATTTTCCCTGGTACAGAGTTTCCATACCGCTTATCGAGTCACTGTTAGGCTTGAGCAGTATTTACGCCTATTAAAACACAATGTTTAATTAACAAATGAACATGTTTTTTATTTATTGTTCTAAAAATGACATAACTGCTGTCAATAAAACCACTCTAACATATAAACCAATTGTCAGAATGTTATGAAATTTGAACATGTATCGTTTGAGAGTTGTTACGATCCAGAAATCATAGGATTCTATGAAAAGTGTTGCCATATATGTACAAGACCGGGGACTTATTGAGGGACCTGCTATCACAGTAAAATTAATTTCGATGGTTACTTATTTTGGATAAATTATCTCTTTCATATCAACAACCGTTAGAGACCACCGCAAATATTTTTATATTCTTAATCAGTGTATATTTTCATATATATTATATATATTTACACCCTCTATTAGGCGCTAGAGAGGGTGCATCTCCATGATTACACGGAATTTTATGGAAAAGTTATTTCATTTCAAATTCATTTATTTTAAATATGTATTTGATCTAAATTGCATTCTATCAAAATAGTAATTTATGTAATTATCAGACAATATCGCTATCAACCTAATTCATGTTTTATTTAATCATTTAATTTAACTGTATGTATATTTTTGTTTGTTTTACAAAAGAAATAAGTCTCATATAAATGCCTTTTAGGTACAATATGATTTTAGTTTAAAAAATAAATACAAATTGGTTGAATTAATTGTATATAACTTGCAGTTCCAAATAGCGTGCCATTTAGATTAAATGACAGTTATACTATTTGTACCTTTAGATGAAATAATATTAAAATAAACTGCTGTAGATAAAAAAAATGTCGGATTAAATGATGTTCCGTTAAAATTAATATTTAGATAAAATAATACGTAGATAAAATACGTGTTTGGATAAAATAAACTGTTAAATAAATAACAATTGAAATAAAAAAAGTATTTATGTACAGTATTTGCTCAATAAAATACACTTTAAATGCAATGTACTTTATTTAGAATGACACTACTTTTATTTTGAATTTACACTATTCATTAGGTATGAATTTATTTTTAATTTGTGAAATTTATTATGCAAAGTATTTTTTAAGAGCACTTACTGGAAAATGTTACTTTATTCGACTTTTTCTTTCTTATATGAAATGTTTATAATATATTTTATAATTATACAAAGAGTTTTAAACAAATTTTTGAACGAAATTTGTATGATATAAATTCTGTATGATAATTTATAAATAAATTACGAATTTACAAAATATATGGTTTTGGCCACGTTTTCAGTGCCAAAACCACGAGGTATTGAGTCAGGAATATAATTTAGTATTTATTAGTTTATTATTATTAAACTTATATTATTAAGAATAAAAACTTTCTGTTTTACTATAATCTCAAAATTAGCAACTGTTCTTGTACTCTACTTCTTGTCAAGAATTGCTTAGATTGCAAGCACTAACTATTATTAAATTCAATGTAAAAATAAATGTATAAAATTTCTGTTACTGTTAATAAGATTATATTCCAGAAAATAATATTCTAGAAGTTCAAAACCTTGTTTTAACATTATTTCTGTAATCCTTGCTATTTAATTGCAATTGTAATATAATTTCAATGTCTATATAACTTTATTA
>JABFOX010002662.1:0-11172 GCA_022817665.1 Axea sp. ZL-2020 | reverse complement strand
AAAATATTTGCTGTTAAAATTGCAGATCGCTGTGGACTGTTTCAATGTCTTCATTAAAGATAATTTTTTCGTTGTAAAATGAGGACGTTGTTTCTTAATTATTTTTGTTAACACCGATGGCATATAATATACTCCATTTATTGTTTGTCCTTTTAGCTTATAATCGATGTATGTAATTCCACGCGCATCCAAAAAAACCATAATTGCGACTATTACGTTGCTGGTCGATTACACCATCTTTGCCATATTCGGTGCTGATTCTCCTTTTCAAAACCACTGCGTCGATTATTCTTTTGTCTCTGAAGTGTAGAAGCGTATCCATGCTTCGTCTACAATTATATACTGATGCACGGACTCGTCAAGATTACGACAAAAAAGCATCAAAGCAGCCTACGAATCGATCACACAATTGCGGTTATTCTCTAATGAACATGGTACTGAATTTGTCGTGATTTTTTATACACATAAATTTTCATGCAAATTGAAAACACTTTGTGAACTTTAATGGCGTTATATTGCATTTAAAACTGTATCAATGATTTTGTTAATTATTTCAACAGAAGTTATTTTCACTGGACGTACCAAATGATGCTCATTATTTGTGGATATACAGCCACGATTAAATTTATTTATCTAATTGTAAACAGTTGCAAACTTCATAACAGATAATTTAATGTAATATAACATGTAACATGACTGATGATAACATGAAATTTAAGAATAGACCACATTTCGAGATTTATCATAGTCGTGTGAATGAATAAATAATTCATATTTAAAAACGTATACACGACAGTTCTTACTTCACCTGATTTTGTATGCAAGTTCTACACGTGATGATATATTTATATAATGAATTATTAATACCGTAAAACATTGTTTGATTAATTAAATAACTAACTAAATTGTTAACGAATAAAAAATTTATATAATTTTAATTCTTAAAAAAACAAATAAACGGTTATTAAAAAACTCTATAATATTATAAATTATATACTAAGTCTAAATATTATTAATAATTAAAAAATTAAACTAAATAAAGAATATGACTATTGAGTTTATAAAGTTAGAGTTATAATTTTTGTTAGATAAGAAAACTGTAAAATGTTTTATAAAATTTCAATTTCACTACTTGTCATGAGTTACTGAGTGCTTTGAAGTATAAAAATTTGCTACGGTTTATATCTTATAATGATGGCGATCATTTTTTTATTCTCGAAAGATAGAAGAACCTTTTTTATTGTATAAACTATAGTTGTTATTGTAGTATATGAGAAAGAATATAGCACAATGTAGTATTCAGATAGCATTTGTAGTACGTAATTTAATATTATATCTTACGTTTTATAATCTATTTGTTTTATATTACCACAAATATTTTTGAATTATATTCTATGTAAATATCAGTAGAAAAATGTAATGTTATTTTGAAAACATCAATTATATTTACAAAAGCACAAATCGAAACATTATTAAAGAAATCGACTTTTTGTTGATATGGCATTCATACCTTCGAACATATTTGAAAGTTTATTTATTTCAGAAAATGTTTGTATATAAATGAGCTGTATTAACAGTCATTGTTGAGTAATTAAATATAGGATTTTAAATGACAGTATTATTACTGTATTATGAAATGAGCTGCTGAAATGTTTAGTTACTTTTTATGCATTTTGCTCCTCATTCATTTAATTTTTGGGTCAAAATCAGATTTATGCTCTCTTCTCCAAAGACATCTTTTTAATAATTTTTTTTTTTCATTTTTCTATTTCAGATACATTTATGGCGTGTTGTGCGCAAACTATTTTTTAGAATGCAAATAATCATCGCTATTTTTCTTTGCAATTTTATTTTTTGTATTTACCAAAAAGTACTATTTATATACTTCAATATATAACTAGTAAAGTAGAAATGGTCACATTTTAATAAATCGTTTTCTTACGCTTCAAAAAAGTTTCTTAGTTATTTCATTTTTCAGATTGTTTGACATAAACACGCCCTTAAAGGCATCAAAGTTTTTATTTAAGATTTTCTCTATTGTAAAAAAATAATAAGTTTTGTTTCAAATTTTATTTAATTTAATGCAATTTTTGTTAAAATTATTGATTTCCTAATACAAATTATATTTAAATTATGACAAACTTATCTGTTCCATTTAAAATTAAAATGCTGTGTTGGATTATCATCTCAACTTTATTATTAACTTGAAGTTTTATGTAATTGAAAACTATATTTTTTAAATATGAATAACGTGAAAAATAAAATTATAGGAAATACATACTTTGTATACGACTTCTCATTTTAAAATATTAATACTTAAAATACCCCATCATACTCTATGCTATTATTTGTTGTAACCTTGTTTATATACTTAATATATTGCATTTAATCATATTAAAGCCATTGAAGGAATGTGACTATAATAATATAAGTTTGAATATCATCAATTATCATCAATTTTACATCGAGTTTTCCATTTAAAGCTATAAAATAATTGTAAAAGGACATTATTACATTATTAATAAATAAAACGAAAGTTCAGTGGAGGGGTATATGAATATGTGTTGGTAACGTGTATATATAAATAAATGATCACGTAGTAGAGACCTTTTGTATACGGACATCATAAATGCTCTACTACAACTCAGTTCGCATTAAATTCTATTAAATTTTGCATTAACTTAGATTATTGCAAATACATGTACACATTTAATGTTAACAGTCCTGAAATTTATAAATTGAAGAAATATTACATGTTTATTATTATATAAAATATTCTGTATATTGATTATCATTATTATAATAGATTAAGAATTCGTTTATTTTTAAAAATGTATTCAAGTAATTAATTGGTAATGAAATTTCATTATCGAAACACACAGGACTAATTAATGTAATATCAGTACACAGATCGCATAAAGCACCTGAAACAACGAAGACAATCAATGGAGCAAGTTTAGTTAGTTGGAGAAGGCATTAAGACGTGGCGGGCCACCTCAGGGGGCAAGTTGTGACATCGAACAGAACGGAAGTATTCACGAGAGATTTAGCGAAGCGCACGAGGTTACAGAAAGTGGCTCAAGAGCCAGGAAGCTATAGAGCGCTCGTCGATGCGCGATATCACAAGCGTTGTCAATTGTGCTGACACCGGGCATGTATATAGAGGCGTTACTTTATTGTCTATGTTTATTACTTCATTCGCCATTGGTGGTAGTAGCACAATTTACTCGAGCGTCCCGCAATTATCGTTCTCTTCTGCTCGACACACAATAACGAGGTAATGACGCAAGCTCACAATTCAGGATAATCTACTTCGTCAAATTTAGACCATTTGCTGCATTGTATATATGCAAAACTAGTATTTCATGATCAATACATTATTTTTCAAAATATAATTTCATAATAAGACAAAAGTTTAACGTTCAAAAAAATGTGTATTTGTTTTACGCTTTGCATTCAGTTACACTAAAAAAAAAACAGAATTTTAAAAAATTACAATTTATTGATATTTATTAAATTTTTTCTATGAAATGAAATAACGAAAAAATTAATATTGTAATTATTAAATGTGAATCATAATTTAATGACAATTAAATATTTTTATAGTAAATTCCATTCCGAGTGTTTTAGTTCATATGTTTTCTGAACTCTTCTTCAATGTAAATTCATAATTTTTATTTTTCAAGCTTTAAATACATCTTTGTATGTTTTTATAAATAATTTTACAACGACTTTACTCTGTACATTTTATAGAATTTAAAATTATACTTATGATTAAAGATACATTTGGAAAAATATCATTCGATTTAAGTCTAAAAAATAATTATATTAATATAGTTATATTTAATTGAATCTATGGTGATTAAGGATAAGTAAATCCACAAAAAAAATTTTATTTATAAGTACTGAACTATTACGAAAAATAATCGTATTCATTTAAAGACAAATTAAAAAAAAAACGTTATATTACAAACTATTTTATTAAAATGTGATGGGATAAGTATGTTAAATTTATTATAATATATTGGTTTTGAAAATTACTTTTAGCATGGATCAGTTATAGTAACATTTTTGTAATGATATTAAATTGTCTTGAAAAGCAAAACGGGGGATAAAAGATAGCTTGTTTTTTTTATCGCATCACGATGAAAACTGACGAGCCAAAGAGAAATTAAATATGCATCCAGGCAACGGATTTCCCTTTGAGCTTCTTAAGTCAAGCCTCAGTAGAATATGAAATGCAGTTAACTGAAGAAGAGCGCCGTAAGAACATAAGCGAATTACGTTGACTAGGGTGCGATTCGCAGAGGGTTTTTATTTGCGATTGTGAATAATAATGTGTAAAATGTTGTCCAATAAATTCATGTTTTCTTCACAATTGCAGTACAATATCCAACTTTTATTTTTTTATTACCATTTTGTCTATTATTTATGTAATGTAATAACGCATTAATGCATTATTACTGTTCTTTTGTATTTTTATATTATTAAGAATTTAATTTTTATTTGCATTGTGATATTCAATGTTATTACTGTCTTAATATTTTAATTTCAAAGAATGATACACAAAGGAGTAATGTATTTCTCTTACCTTCATCTAGAATTTTTTTTATGCTGCATTATATTATTTTCATTGTTTGAAATCTCGTCAATGCGAAAAAAAGCGAAAGAATAAAAATAAACACAGCTATTCTTATTAATATTTCTTTTTTACAATAATTAATTAAATTCTATAAGTCTTATAGTCAAAGGTATTTGATATTATTTTGCATATCATTTATAACAAAGAGTGAATGGAAAGAAAATTGAGGTCATTAGTTATTGAATCTCTGCCCAATATATAGCGATCAATGGTTATTTAAATCATTTCATGTACGAGTAATTAATAATTATTTTTGTTTACAAAAAATATTACTACATTACACTTTTTTATCGATAAATTATAATATAATGCAATTATTCCGTATTTCTAGGCAAAAGACGTAAATTGTAAGAATAAATATTCCGTTATACTTTATTGGATTTAGTAGTTCAATAAAATTTATCTATTAATAGAAGTAGTAAAAATGCTCTACGTTCAGTTATCGACATTCTGAGAATTTTATATCGTAAAATCGATTTTTAAATAAAAGAAATACAATATAATATACGTTTTATTTAATTTGCAGAATTTATCAAACATTTTTATCTGTAATTTTGCATTGAAAAAATGTATAAATATTAAAGTACACCGAATGAAATATATTAAGCAGAACAATATTAAATGCTTTAAATTAAATTATTTAAATACCCTGTAATGTACAACTTCAATTAATATTTCGGTTTAATTAAAATTAAAATAAAATTTGTTTAAAAATTAATAAAAAATGATTCAATATTTTATTGGAATCAAAAAAATGTTGATTGCTATTTTTACATCATAATCTACTAATAAAGGAATCTTATGTATATCGTCTCCCTTAAGAAAAGATTGTAGAAGACCAGAGCAATTTTCTGAACTTTATTGTGATATATTCTGGCGTATAAATTTCTAAACTGTAATAAGTTTTACGATGTATAATAAATGATGATACCAGAAAGTGGGATAATTTATTAAATATCATATATAGATCATATAAAAATAAGTACTTTTAAGTGAACGTGACCAATTATTTTAAAACAATTTTGTTCTAATAACGCTGTCTAATTTTTAAATAACAATAAAACACGAAAAATAGAACGGTAAGTTTAATATTTAATATATAATTTTTAATATTAACTTAAAAATCTATTATATTATTATTTTTTCATTTTTGCTAAAGTAAAACTTTCTTTATATCTAAATAAAAATTCGCCCGTGTGTTTACTTACGTGTCTTTTTATTTAACGGTCAAAAGTTGTTCTTTTACATTCAATAAAAAATTTTGGATTTCTTGTAAAATAAAGTAAATACTATACTGTTTCAATTTTTAATTAGAAGTTATTCTTATGATCATAATTGAGGAAGTCTAGTTATCTTCATCTCTGTCCGAATAAAAATCTAATGCGAATGAAACGTATGACAAAAATATAAAAGATGTTAATTAAATAAATTAAATTATATTTTAATCCAATGATTGTCAAGTTAAAAAATAATTTGTGATTCATTAAACAGATCTTTTAAAGAAATGTAAATAATGAATAATAAATGAACAGCTGTTCTATAGTATAGCTTATTTCTAATTCTGTGTCGAAAAATAAACATTTTCTTGTGTGTAGAACCGTAGAAGTTTACTGTATGAAATCGCTGCAAAGCAACGTGAACGCATGCTTTCCCATTGCGAGGTAATGTTGTTTCATCAAGCGTTATGAAGTACGTGCATTCGCAAAGGTTGACAGTAGTTACGCTTCTGGAAAGTAAACATCACTAGTAAATTCAGGAGCAATATAATATGAGTTATATTAAAGATGAGTTTGTCCGATTTTAATCGATTCTACTTTCATCGAGAAATAAATTAAAGTGCGGCATAATTTATAAATTATTAATTTTTATAAAATTATTGGAATATTTAATTAAGAGAATATTTATTTTATTTGTGCATTAAGAATGAGAAAATGAGAATTTTTAATTTATTATTTTAATTATAAATAGCTTAAAATAATGTATAAATATTTCTAAATTTAATTTAATGACAAATCAATGAAGCATTTATTGCTATAATTCTACCTTATATTATGTAATACAAATATTTATACATCTTTTTAAAATTATTTTTAAATTTAATAAACCGTTGTCTATATTACAGACAAATGTGACAATTTTGATTACTTAAACACACTCATTTCATTCTTTTAATAATATTTATGGTCCATAAATAATTATAATCATGCAAGTTTTATTCATTTTAAGAAATTTAACATTAAGTTAAATAAAAAATCTAACAATATTTTTAGATTTTAAAAAATAGAAGATATAGGATTTTTCATACGTGTATATTATGATCTATCAGCTTCACGGTAATCATTGATAGTCCCGCTATCTACTAGTCTGAGCAATAAATCAACTTATCGACCCTTTTCACTTTCGTCTTTTCTTTTTATCTCCACAATCTCTGTGTGTAACTGTTAATCACATCAAGTTTCGTTGTACACAAAATTTAACCGATATAGTGAAATAATAAACTAAATCAAGTAATCTTTTAATATGCAATCCAATTACATGCGTTTTGCGGAAATGGAGATCTGCAATTTCAGTGACAAAAAGTTTTATTTCTTCATGAAGGAAGAAAAAGTTAGTCCGACACCCTCGGTAAATACCGCCATAATCGCATTTTGTTCCCCTATAAATTTAATGGTCTTTTACTTGAAGGGATACGGTAGACCGAACTCAAGTTTACTCGCAAGAGATATAGATCTAACGTTTTATCATCGACTCCGGTTTGACCAAGTAATATGTCCTTAGGAACGTCAAAGGTCTTTTTTCCGTAATGTTTATTTTAGGAGTAAGACAATGTTTTCCTCGGTTGATATGTGTGATACGTCCAATGATGTGCATCGTAAAAGTGATGTGAGGAATTTTGATGAAATTTTTTTCACGTAGGGCCAATTTTTGATTTTTTATGTATATTTATATATAAAATATATAAAAGTATAAATTGATATATCACAAGTATAAATTATTTTGCAATAAAATTAAAATTTTCAGTAACATATTTTATACGATAATTTATTTAATTATTAATGTTAAAAATAATAATATAAATTAATTGTAAATATTCTTTTCCGGGAGATTTTCATTCAATTTATATAACAAAAGTTAAGATTTATCATATGCTTCCGATTGTTAATACTTTTCCTTAACCAATAAAAGTATTTATTAATTTTTTGTTACAAAAAATATTACAATTGTATAATTAATTTAGTTTAAATTTATGAAATTTAATTGCTTTTTCAAATAAATATTACTAAAAATGTTCGAAAAAACATGAATTATGACATATATGAATCAAGATTAAACCATTAATGGATATACTTTAATATATTATATTTCATCGTTAATTTTACATTAATTCTATAATATTCCAGTATATTTACCAGAAGCTAGTATGTAGCATATTTATTGAAATTCTCAAGTAATTTTAATAGCATTCAAATTATATATAATCAAAAGTTACATAATAACGAATACTGCATTTTATTAAACGAAACGAAATTAATTTCTGCAATTTAAATATTAATGGAAAATAACACACACGCACGCACGCACTTTTGAGTCAGTACAACAAAAGATTCTGTAAATACTGATTCATATGTATTGGTCATAATATCGAGACCCTCAACATCTTTTTCTTGTATGATTTATGTTAATTATGGTCTATAGGGAGTGGCCAACGGATTTTTTTTCTTCTTTTATTCGGCAGAAAAACTAAGCAACCTAAATTTGTATATAAAAACTTCAGATCTGTATCTAGAACATTCCAAATTAAAAATCTGTCATTTATTGGCAATAACGTAAAGATATTTCAAAAAGTTTGATTTTCTGTTTGAAATCATAGTTTTGGAATGTGTTCTTGAAACTACCATAAATATTTGGGTAAGTGATATTTTTAAGGTTTCATTCAGATTTTACTCTCCTGAAAAATGTTTAGGTAATTTGAATATAGACCAGTGTTTTTTTACTTTGGATACAAAAGTATAGTTTTGATAATTTCGCTGTCTTTAGTGAAACTTCTAGTTCAACACCATATAAAGGCATTGATGCAAATGTTATGCCATATTTTGAGGCATACAAAAATTCCACTGTAGAAATTAATATACCATATTTAGCAGCTATTTTAGAGTTAGGTAAACAAAGACACACTATAAAAAAAACTTTAAAAAACCATTTCGTGAATAAATAGTCCTTTACAGGTGTATGTGTAAGACTGTTTTTTCTTACCCATATCACTCCTAGAAAAAATGAATACATTTTTTAGGTATATAATTTGGATGGCACTGAAGAATTTAACTCAGTGCCATCTAAAAAAGAAACTCACAGACATTTAATGTATGTGATAGTTTCGTAGACGAACCGCGAAACTATTACTGAGATATGGCATGCGGCATTTTCGTAGCCTTTTTATCACATTTCCGGGACTTCAGAAATATATTTTATATTAAATATACAGAGTATTTTTAAAAACGAATGTGATTAAAATGTGATTTCATTAATTTTTGACGTGGTATTCAGTTTTATTTCACGTTATCATTTGAAGTTCTTAAATTTCTTCCTGAAATAATATTGAAAGTGAAATATTAAAACTCATTCAATTTGAATACATTGGATAAAGGATGCACGCAAATATGTCTGATTATAATTTGTTTACAAAGTAATTTTCCACTTTAGCAAATATTTGAGTTTAATACAAATTTTGTTACTTAATATTATATATGTTTTTATAGGCTCAAATCTGAACAGCAAACACATAGGAATTTAAAAGAAATTAAAAAGTTACATTTTCTTTCTACCATTTATCTTAATTTGTTTATTCAGTTTTATTACGTTTCTATATCAGGTTAATTATATATTTTTATTTGAAGTTTCAATGTGGTATGTGGACACAATTCATATTTTCTTCTTTTATATCAGTTGTACATGATAACGAACATAGAGACGAACGTACTGCAGATGAAAGTATGTTACTTACTTTGCCAAATTTACTTTTCTCTTCGACTCATTCGAGTAGAAATTTTGAAGTATGGATGAACAGGACCCTGTTGAGATAGTCATGTTTGTAAATTAGGAATTCAGTTCAAATGGCAGGCAAAGTGTTCAAAATAGGCTAGTTTGCATAAATTGTGTAAGTTCAAGAAATGTTGGTAGGTTTAATTAGATTCGAATAATTAATTGTATTTAATTTTATCATTTATTATTAAATGCAATCCATTATACTAAATAATGCATACGTAATTTTAATATAAAAAATATGTTTAAACTACAATTTAACGTTTCCATACGCATTTAAATAAACAATTTATTGATAAGATTCAATGATCAATTATATTAAGTTATTAAGCTTTATTTTATATTACATGTTTATATTCATATCATATTAAACTGTACACATTCAAGTAATTGTGCCTGAATTAAACTAATACCTGAGATTAGATTTTATGCGTAAACTTAAAATGTATACCTCTGTTATTAGTTTTAATTAACAGTGTACTTTAGCAGCAGTGGGTCTTCCATCATAAGAGCGTTGATCTATTAATGCTAGATTATTTTGATTGTTAACAAATGTTTTAAAGCTACTGTCGAGCATGTAACATATAAACAAACTCAATCAAAGTATTTGCTTTGAAGGTTTAGGAGCATAGTATGTTTTTGATCATCGTAAGCTTTATTATTCTACAAAACTCTATTTCCTATTTTTATTTAGTTTTGTAGGACTCTTCTTGTTTCAAGAACTTTTCTACAAATATCAACTAAAGCATACAATTGATTCCTTTTTAAATCACAGTATAAATAACAAACAAAAATTCTATGCATGTTTATCATTCAATGTTTTATTATATTTGAATATTTGATTATTTGATCACAAATGCACCACTCAAAGAACCAAAGAAATAGTATTGTATATCTCATATTCAAAGCTGCAATAATAATATTCAAATATTTTTAATCCTACGAGCATTTTTGAAGTTTTTCTTTTCGTGCGATAAGATATATGCTTTGTTACTGTGTTGCAGCTATCATGATTTAATAATAGTTTAGAACGAGTGATATCGTTACTTTTTCTTACAGTGTTATTAATATTTGAGGAAATGTAAAAAAGACTAAAACAGTCGTAATAATGAAAATAGTGATTTTAGATCTCCGAATTCTATAACTTGAATGTGAATTTGAAAGCAAACTAAATGAGAATGAAAATGCAAAACGAAACGCGAATCGGAATGCAAACTAAAGTTTAAATTCAAATATGAATTTCAGAATTCTTCATTCACATTTTACGAACCACTAGCTGCTTACTTTGAAGTTTGACCACGAAATATTTCACGATCCTAAAATATTAGTATTTTTGTGTATGTTATTTTGCAATGTACTAACTATATATTTATGCAAATTAGTTTTAATTATTAAAATATCAATTTACAAATTTTATGCTATCAGTTTTTAATCAATTAAAAATAAAAGTTACCGGCTATAGTAAGTTTGTTTTGTTCTCTCAGTGATTT
>JABFOX010002661.1:0-11173 GCA_022817665.1 Axea sp. ZL-2020 | reverse complement strand
AACATATTTTCAGATTAATTTTTATTGTGTAAAATGATTTATTAATTTATTATATATCCAATATAAATCAGTTGTACAATTTTGGAATATGTAATACACGTTATTCATCCAATGTATTAAGGAGATATTTTTTATAAGTATCCTTGATATCACAGTTAACGTAAATTGTATAGTATAATGTCAGTAATTTTATGTAAAATTCGTGTTAAATTTTACTTTAATTTTATAAGCAAAATTGTAATAATAATCATATAAAAGTAAAGATATAATAAATGCTTTAATAACCTCAGTAACGTTCACCGGCGCTTGACTGCTCGGTACGACAGCAGCGTCTCTACCAACTATCCCCTCAAGCCAAAACTAAAATACTGAAACCACAAAGTCGAGAAGTTTCAACCTTCTGTATATTACTTATAAAAATTTGAATTTATATATTAATAGAATGTATATGAATGGTCATTTATTGGAGGAATTAATGTACAGTGCATTTGACCAAATGACTGATACAATTAAATAATTTGCTAGCTAAATTGAAAACAGCCTACATGTATTCTACTTCAATATCAAAAATACATATGTACAATCATTCAGTGATATTAAAGTTATATAAATGTGATTTTGTTTTTGCATGTAAACCTGGTCCTTTCTGCTTCACTTTATTCCAAATTAAATTATTATTTTTATTCTGTTTTATTATTTTGTTTTATTTTTATGTTGAATAAGAACTTATATGAAAGGTCACATATTTTATTTATTGGTAAAAAATGAATTACTCGGGGATTTAAAATTTAATCTTATACTGTTTTAAATTTCTTAACAGGAATTTATGTTGCTGTATACAGCAACACAGGATTTATGTTGCTTGTATAAAGCATTATCCCGAAAATATGCAGATTGCTGGTGGCTGGCATGCGTGTAACGTCTGTAGTCGAATCTCCTTTTAATTCAGTGTTATGATTTCATGGGTAGCAACTGATTAAGCAGGTTGCTGGTGACCAGTAACAAAGGATGTTGCTGGCTTTCGTAAGAGACTCAGCTGAGTTTGATAATACTGTAGTTATTGTGCGTAAGCACAACACTGGATAAGTTGTGCGACTTATTAGTTAAGTCGCAATTGATCAGCAATGTTGGGTAGATACGTATTCATTTACAACGAACTGACTAGTAGGCAACTTGAAGTTGCTGGTGAAGATCGTGATCATTCACCAATGGAATGCCTGGTTAACCAGCCATATCGGCCATTGCTGGTATTGCTTATTGCGGAGGTATTGGTAACAAAAGTTATTGACGGAATTGGTAACTGCGATTGCTTAAAGCAACGCGAATAGAGAAAAAAAAAACAAAGTAAAAGAGAAGCGGCTGTAGAAGAATTGGAACGCGACTGGTTGCTGAATTTAACAAATTGTTTGCGTCGTTTTGCTAATAAGGAATGGAGCTTGGACGCGAGTGATATTACATTAGTAACGGTGAATTTAAGCGATGCGAAAACTCGCGACAAGCGTAGAAGTTACATATGAGTTATGCAAATCAAAAATTAGCCGATTGCCATGCGATTTAATTAAGTTAGGCAAAAGAAGATTTATGCAAAAAAGATATTTATTATTGATTTTCAATGATAACGTCGCTAATCACAGGAAACGGCGACGAGAAAATACGTGATCCCATAATTATTCAAAGAAAGGAATTTTCTCGTGTGGAGATAAGCCTTCACGAGAAAACAGACATAAGTTGAAAAGGTAAAGAATTGTTTATTAATGAAGAAGTAAAGTTACCTTTTGGAAGATTCTTCCAAGTGTTGGACACAGTTAGAACTCCTCTGCTCACTCGCACTTTATTTAACCTGACTTGATCGAGTCTGGGAATGAACTGAACTGTGGATTTTGAAAAAGTGTCGCTCTCGCGACTCAAATTTTAGTTGTGTTTGGTGGGGATAGTCCCCTCTCGCTTTCCTTTGTTTGTGACTTTCTCCGTCACCAATGTTTTGAAATTTTATTTTTCGACTTGTTGATACTTTATTCAATTAATTTTCAAAACATTGCCTCGGATTATTTCAAAATTTAACACGATTTTATCTTTGAAGTATTTTGAAAGAATAAAATTATATTTAATTCGTTCAAAATAATTAATTTTAATTTTTCTTTCAGGTTTTTTTCTTTTTTTTCGTTTATGATAAGATCCATAACAAATACAGTCTAATTAATTACCAACTTTGTATACAATTCCAATATCAATGTTTTTTAAATATTAACAAAGATTTTTACTAAATTACATATCCCTTACATAGCCCTGTTTTTTTAATATAAATTTCGGGGCAAAATAATCTATTATTTTTTGTTAAATAGCTGTAGTGACACATACCTCGTAAAATACAATGATTTATAAAGGACTGACACATTTATTTCTTTAATTGTTTCAAAACGAGTTATGCTAGCGACAACTTATTATACTTGAAATGCAGAGGAATTTCGGGAGATTTACCTCTATAGCAAATGTTGAAAATGTCCTCCATCCTGCACAAGACACAACTCAACACGTCGTTCCATACTACTGATCATTCGTTAGAGGACTCTATTGTTAAAAGCTTGAATTTCCTGTGCAATGTTGTGTTTCAGATTGTCCAATGTCTGGGGACGTGTAGCATAAACCCTGTCTTTTAAGTAACCCCATAGAAAGAAGTCCAGTGATGTCAAATCCTGAGATCTTGGTGGCCACAGATTGCTGGAAATTATCCGGTTGTTAAAAAAACTTGCAATTAGATTCATTGTTTCAGTTGATGTATGGAATGTAGCGCCATCCTGCTGAAAATATCCTTGACTCAGGTTTACATTGTCTAGTTGCTCAGCAAACTTCATGAAAATCCGTCGGTACTCTGCAGCGTTCACATTGTTTAAAACAAAATGATCTCATTATTCTCTGTGCGGATATTATTAATGCCATGGATTCATTTGATGTTTTTATGTAGCGCCATCCTGCTGAAATATCCTTGACTCAGGTTTACGTTGTCTAGTTTCTCAGCAAACTCCATGAAAATCCATCTGTACTCTGCAGCGTTCACATGGTTAAAAAAAATTTGTCTCATTATTCTCTATGCGAATATTGCGCACCAAACTCCAATTTTAATCGGATATATAGATGCTTCATGAATAATATATGGATTTTCGCTGGCCCAATAGCGTGAGTTATTGAGTTCACATAACCGGATAAATGGAACCATGTTTCATCTGTAAGCCATGTGATGGACAATATGGTAGGATTTTGCACAATGAACGTTTGAAACCAATGACAATAATTTAGTCGTCTATCCTTATCTGGTTCTTGTAACTGATGGACAACCGCAATCCTGTACTGCTTTAGGCCAGCACTTTTCACAGCTGACACATTGAGTAGCTGTCTTCTGCAACAAACGTCTGATTGATTTTTTGAGTGACTGCTCCAGTCGTGCTCTAACGTCGACAACTGTGTGAAGTCTAGATGAACAATGTTTGTCTTTTTCACTCACCAAAGATCTAGTTGTTTCCAATTTGTTTACCAGTTCCAGTGTTGTGTTTCTTTAAGAAGGATTTCGAATACCAAATTCTCTCTGGTATGCCCTTTGAGTAGCTGTAATTGAATTCGTAATCTAGTATTGCTTTACAAGGAAGATCCGTTCATTTCATGTGTACTCTATTTTCACCTTGAATAGAATAAAATCTCAAAAACAGTTGCCGACAATAAAACCTATCAATTACGAATAAATGAACATCTGCGCATCTAGTGGTAGGCAATCGAAACTTAAGAAATTCTGCTTAATTTAGTGCTAAGTTTGGGGTATTGAGTGAATTTCGAACAGAATAACTAATGAAAGAAATGTGTCAGTTCTTCATAAATCACCCTGTATAACAATGAAGGAAAACTGAAAAAGTATTTGTTTCTATTTCTTCTAATGAAAAAGAAAAAAAAACATTATATGTTACTTGAATTTTTAATAAACTATGAAATATTAAATTTAAAAATAAGCAATCATTTTAAAAAAGACGAAAATCTCTTTTTCCACGATCCATGTCTGGAAATAACAAAATGTAACGACACGGTACTGGGCCGTTACTAGGCCCTCCACGGCCTTTTGTTGAACTCTACAAAAAGTACTTTTCGTCACAACTTTGCAAGTTTTAAAGAATGTATAATAAGTTTTATTGCCAAATCCATCAGTCGAAAAATGTTTATGATATGAATTCTTTCGTTTCAGAATGCGCATAGCAAATATAATTCGGTGGTTTATTTCATACGCTGTAGAAACTAATGGACCTAATGTCACACATTCGGTGCCACAGTTACACGAAATACTTAACTTAAATTTGAGATCATACTCGGCAGTACGACTGTAATTGATTGAAGTCAAAAAATTAAGTATTGTAGAAAATTCGATTATAACATACCTATGACTGTCATTTATTTCAATATTATAGTTATCGACACGCAATTTTTCAATCGATGTACTCGCGTAAGAAGTTTAATTTTCCATTGTAAATTTATTTCCACGAAAATTTTCGTTCTTGGTCGACTTGAGCAATTATAATCATTACTTTTATACGTTTTGGGCATTTTTAAAAAAATTTCACGCGCAAAAAAATGGAGCAAAATAGAATTGAGCAGTTAGCACGTTACAAATGCAAAATTTGTGGAATAAAAATAAACTTTTATTTGATTGACGTTCAGTAATTTTATGTTTTAATTGTTCATTTTGTAAATAAAAATTGATTTAAATTTTCATTCGTTTAAAGAGTTGTAGCTAGAGAAAGAGAGAAAACTAATGTGGTGTTTTGTAAGCATACATTGCTATTAAAAAATTCTCTGGAACAATCTGTTAATCTTTTTTAACGTAACAATTGCTTCTTGGTTCAGATATTTTTTTACATCCGATGTAATCGATTTTTTTAAATCTTTAATAGACGAAAATTTTGTTGGATTGATAATTATAATACTAATATTAAAATTAATTTGGGAATATCGTCGTTATAAAATTTATAAAATTAATATTTTTACATGAATTTTTTAAGTTATCTACATGAAAAATGATTTTATTAATAATTAAAGGTATTTCAGCTAATATTCTGTTGAAGTGGTTTAATAAATAATACAATTAATATTTACTTAAATTTTATTTTAAATATCAGTTAAACATATATTTTAATAATGCAAAGTTTATTGGTTGTTGCAGTAAAATTTTATGCTACGTAAATGAAGATATATAATGAAGAAGCACAGTAAAATTATTTTTATCATGTTTTATTATTGGATTTATGAACTGATGAAACTAACTTTTCACATTTTTATGCCTTGAAATATTTATAGAAATACTCATTATTGTTTTGTCGAAATTTATTAATGTTTCACTTCCTAATTTGAATGATATATTTACTTTTTTATACTGATGTTTTTTGCCTTTATTAGGATTTATCATTTTTTGTTCTCGCGATCTAAGACTTTGGATACAGTTTAAAACTCAACTTTGTGCATTTGGGACCAATAATCCTACCATTTGATGTTGGATATTTTAATTCTCATGCTATTAGTCTTCATGGTAACTCAACTGAGGGCGCCATTATTCTTTTTAGTTCTATTTCGTAACTATTGTATTTTTATCTCCTTTTCTTAAACAGTCAAATTGTAGCTATGAACCTGTTCACTTTGTTCGAATATAAAACAATTTATTCTTTTATAAGAATAAAAGGTTATTATTACATTATTTATATAAATTGACACGATTTTTATTTTTACGATACCCACTTAAGCCAACATTTGATTATGCTTTATAGTTTTCAACAATTTATTTCATTCAAGTTATAATTATTGATGATGATAATTGTTACTTAATTACAACCGATCGGTTAAAATTTTTGAAAACAATCAAATTTGTATTTAATACTAAGGTAAATGCCATCCATCAAATCGTTAATTTGTATGAATGTTTCAGAATTTTAACTGAACTAAGAAAATGTCTGAGTAAAAACTCAGAACATTAATAAAAAAAAGAGACAGTCGTCTTTTTATATAAAAATTTGATTTGTATTCTCCACTTTGGGCTCTACTATTCATTGCATGGTTTATACTCATTTATCCGATGCTTCAGAGATTGTATATGAAATGCCATATTTATTTGTTGGCATCCCTTTTGTACCATTTATATTGTATTTTTAGGCTCTCAAATTGTATTTATTTTAATCTTTGGCGCAGATGAGCCTTGATATAACAGTTAAGTTACTATTAACAGATAGCTTTTATACAACGTATGTTTCATATGATGAAGATACATGATGATGGTGTAGGTCCATATCAAAATACCGTAAATACAAAAACAAGAATATATGTAAAAGAATAAATATCTGTATTTTATAAAAGTATGTTGAATAAGAATTTTATTTCCAGAAATTGTTCACCCGTTATCTGCATGATACGTCATCTGCAAACTATTTTATAAATGTGTTAATATTAAATACAACCCCACTTTCCTATATTTTTACCACAGCTTAATTTGGACAATTTGTTCAAAGAATGCATATACTTGCAGCAATATCGTAATGATCATGTGTATATTAGAAGAAATATTTGTAACCAAGCCGGTAGTTTTATCAGTTCAATATTTTTCAAAAATACCATTTCAACCTTATATAGAAAGAACATTTTATGTATATAATTAAGCTTAGCAATGAGTTAGATTTGTACGAATTTTGTATAAATTATTTACTTGATACAAACTTTCAAGATTGTACTAAATACAAATTTTTCGAAGAGGTAAAGTTAAATGATATGTTAGCATTAAGTTTAGAAGGATATCGTATAGTTATTGATTTACAATTAATGATTTTAAAATTATTTTCTAATAAAAAATGTATAACATGATCTTCTTTAGTAAGTAACAAAAAATTGACATTTTTATGTTATTTTTTTCACTTTAAAAATACCAGGAAATATAATTTCACGAATTCATTCATTCCTTGTGAAAAGAAAATGATTAAAAATATACAAAAATGTCTTCAGAAAAAATTAAAATTGCTGGAATTATTTTGAAATATTTTGAAACGAAAATTACAAAAAAATGTAAAAAGGTCTAAACTATTATATATATATAATCGATATTAGGAATATTACATATAATAAAAAGTGTCAGATATTTTTAGATTTCTGTGTAATCTCTCTATATATATATATATATATTTCATTTTTTAACAACTTTATAACCTAGCAATGTATTCTTTCATTCCGTCCCTCTTTTTTCACTCTTCATCTATCTGTCTGTCTGTCTTTCTGTTTGTCCGTCTGACTATAGTCTGTCTCTTTATTTTCTGTTTTGGCACCGAATTAATAGACATAATCAAAAATGACCATGGCAATTATCTATTTTCAAATACGGCTTGTCACGATTTAAGATGTGATTGAATTAGCCGCTGGTTTTGATTGAGATGAACTGGCAGGATGAACCGCATCGGAGTAACCAGTCGGACTCTTGCACTCCACGTAATACAGTCAAAATATTGCTAACTTCAATGCCATGAACATACTAATAAAAGGTCGTTCTTCTATAACGCATGCCTGTTTTTGTTAATTATACATTCTGTTCTTGTTTGTTATATGATCAAAAAGGCACTAATTTCATATCAACAGAAGTTCATCTTGCACGAAAAAATCTCCTTTTTGTAATAAAAATAACTCTGCATTTATTTTAAAAATACATATCATGCCTGTAAGGATTACTTTTACGTCAAAATGAATTTCTTAAAATAGAAATTCTGTTTGTTTATTGGAAAGGAAATTGACCGTATGATTTATATTTCGGTACTTCTACAATCATACCCATATTACAGCTCCTGAGTTCTCTGCTAAAGTTAGAAGCTAGAGAGGTGCTGATGCAGGACCACAGCACTTTACACGTATAGCAAATAATTGTTGTGAAGTTATAAAAACAAAATAATATCGCAGTGGTTGAAAGTTGGTTGAAAGTACTACTTGTTGAATATTATCGATCGTTTTGAAGTGTCCCTCAAAACATCCAGCACCTTGCATCACAATGAAATAGTTCTGTTAAAGTGGCACCTAATGAATGGCACTCCTGAGACTTTACAATAACGTTAAGTGTAATGGATTTCGTAACAATCGCTTGATGTATTTAAACATATAAAGCATGTAGTAATATATAATACATAAATAACGCCGACCTATACTCGCCATAAGTTAGACTACAAAACTAACCAATCAACCGAATCATTTATTTTAAAAGTAACTCTACGGGATATTGAAAGGATAACAGTCAAATAAACTTAAATTACCTAACAGATATGGTCGTTGATAAAAGAAAAAATAATAATATTTGTTTCTTTGAAATTAACGCTTTAATATAAAAACTTTAACAGCAAAAAGATATGTTTTTACATGTAACTTTTCACAATTTCAAGCATAAATGTACTGAATGGAATAATCATTGTAAATCCATGTTAAATTAATACCGCTTTAAACATAATGATCTACAGATATCGAATATTTAGATAAATGTCAATCATCGTGAGATAAAAATGAAGTCTAATGCTTGAACAGTAATGAAAGCATTTTTTCAGTGGTTTGAAAGCCATTGCAATCAGTCTAATATTGGAGCGCTGTCTTCTACTTGGCTGGTTTCTATTATTAGCGAAAAATCAAAATTACGTAAATTTTGAAGTATTGTTCGTTAACAATTGACGCAATATGAAAAATACAAAATTTAAATATTTTATTTTCCTTCTATGATAAAATAACGACTTCATATATATACAGTCTCACATACACAAAATATTTATAACACATTTATAGTCAATTTATTATACATACATGCATCATGTAATTTATATGATGCATATGTAGTTTATAGTTTATAATTTTGATAAGACAAACTTGCTTCACTGATTAAATGTTATATTGATATTCGACTGTTTACCAACAGTAGGTGTAATGCATCCGTGTTGAACTGATTATTAATCTCTATGTGAAATCAAACAAATATTTATTGAAAATCGATACCAGATTCGTAATTCGATGACAGCAGTGAGAGTCAATTTTGATGTAATTTCACGATGGTGACATTCACATATCAATTTCATACCAAATTAATAAATCAACGAGTCATTAGAGTTGATTATTCTTGTACCGAACTATAATTAGACAAATTTGTATATTCGACTTCTGAGTTCACTTTTATTTAACTTATGGAACAAAATTAGCTAAATTTGTTTTGTGTACATTTATTTGTGTTGATTTAATAATATTTAAAGAACGTTCATTTGACATTCATCAATGCATTTATCATATTTTCAAGTTCATTTCATTTCTAATGCTGTTTCGTTACGTAATAATTGTTATTTTTCAATGAAAAAATTTTCCCTTGTGTGTTTGAAACGTATTTGTAAAATTATACAAATCAATGTTCTCTTTGTTATTCATTTAGTTTTTTCATTAGATATATTTTAACCATTTGAATTTTGCAAAATCAACAGCTTGACATTTCATTTAAACTTCTTCAACGGTATCGTCAAGTGTATGTAACCAATTAAAAATCATCATATTGCGATCATACTTTGAGAGCTGTTTGCCTCGCTCTCTTTCGATGTCTTTGACAGTTAGAGTATGGTCCTTGACTTTACACCCGACGAAAGAAGTACTCGTGATCACCGGCGTTCCAGGCACTACTAAGGTCGGTCCGAGATTGGCCTGCGCCGCTGTCGCAGCCGCTTCTAGTCGGTCTAGATTAAACTCGCTTTGCGAGAGGCGTTCCAGGGCACGATAGGTTGTTAATAATCTGCAAGATTTAATGAAATATCTCAATTTCAGTGAAATTCAACTTCTACACACTATCGAGCTTTATTTCGAGATATATTTATTAAATAAATATATATAAATGACGTAAATATCATAATAATAAATTAACATTGCAGAAATTTATGTGTCTCGTCTACATAAATATTAATTCAAAAACTAACAAACAAAGCATTCCACCAGGTTTAAAACAAAAAGGCATTTAGAAAAGTTTGTAAATAGATTAGAGAAGAAGAATAGGTTCTTCTATCAATAAACAATTAAACAAGTAATAACATTTTGTACGTTTTATATTAAATTTTAACAACATTTTATAGTTATTACAAAATAATGCAATTAATTTCAAAAGTTATTAAAAAGTACATCAGTTACCTTTTGAACCATTTAGTTATAAAAAATTTATATAAATTAAAAAAACAAAATATTTAGCTTAAATTTATTCAGTTTTTTTAATTTTTTTAATATAATTTATGCAATCATTTTAATATAAGATATAAAAATATTTTGAATACAAATGATTTAGAATGGTCAATCATTTATTCCAATTCGTGAAATAAAATGCTATAAAATACCTTCGACGAATATAATTTTGTCGCACTTTTTTGTTGACAGATCTTACGAGATCTGCAGCAGTGAACGGAATAGAGGGCGGTTGTGGTGCGCTTGGTTGTAAGACAGCGCCGCCATGTGGACTGGGCAGTTGGGACGTGCTGGCTACATCACCGACAGCAACCCAAGTACTGCACGACCTAGATGCATGTTCCAATCGAGCCTGTTCCAAAATCAAGCCATTCCGATGAGCTGCATCAAGTGCGTGAGCCGACACTGCAGTTCTTAGACCACGAGTGGTGGTATCTTGTCTTGGCAGTTTTGATATGTCGCTTGTACTAAAGCTCTTTTGCAATCCCAAAGCCGACGATAAGGCTCCGCAACTTCGAATTAATTCAGTTTCTTCTTCGAACCAGAGGATTTCTGTGATGTTTGCAGGTCTGTAAACACCGGAAAGTCTAAATGACGATGGTAGTAAATTATATAAAATGGTAGTAAAAATAATATGTTGGTAGATTTATTATTATATAAGATGATAATAAATTATAATTATATATATATATAAAGTATAACTATATAAGATGGTAGTAAAAATAATAAATTAAAATATAGTATTCAGTTTGACAGTTCTTATTAATGTTGATTATTATAAAATGAGCTTTTAACTGATAGTATTATTTTTTTACGTGACTCCATGGTTCAATTTATTCCACGTAGAAATTAAAAATTGGGTTAATACTGGCACAGAATCGATAACTTTAACCGACGGTTGACAAATCATCGAAATGAAAAACCAATGTACGTG